>JAUBWS010093075.1:19740-41507 GCA_032270445.1 Darlingtonia californica | reverse complement strand
TGTGTGGGAAATGACGCAGGGAGTTAAATGAAGTCATTGCAGTGTAGTGTTTTGATTTTGTACTTGGCGGGAAAATCCAAACATTCGCCGCGCGTAAGAAATGAAACAGCCGTGTCTTAACATGCTTTTTTTGGCCATCCAACTCACCAAGTGGATTGATGAAGGTTATGATTCCACTTTCAGGATACAAAAACTGAAACGATGCAAACATATAAAATAACTATACTTTTTGAGTGCAAGTAGAGTCGGCCAAGAATGTGTTCCAATAGGTGTGTGTTTAAAGGTTTATCAATTAACTAAAACATTTTCACCACTTTTGATAATTGGATTGGACCTGCAGTTTATAGCACTGAATCTTATGAGAACTTATGATTCATCATGCAATTCGCTAATTAAACATTTGGCTATTTTGCTGAATTAAAAAAATATAATTGTAAGCTTACAAGTAAATTCCAGTGACTGTTTTTATTGTATACAGCAATGGTGCATTCTTTATTCAAGATGTCGGACTGAAACGAAAGACGTATCTTCATGACTACCGAAATTTGTATCATTGGAAACCTAATTTTTTATGTCTCATTTTGCGCTACGCTTATGCTTTGATTTCCTACTTATCTTTTGTCTAGTTCTTGCGTGTTTACCTTACACTGTTATTAATTGAATTATTTTACCTTCATTTCATCACTCAAAGTTCCAAAATTTCATAATGTTTGACATGATGTTAACCGGGAAAATGTTGATGGAATCAGGTTTCTAAAACATTAATCAAAATAGCATTATTTATTGATTGTTTTGAGTATATTTTACTAGGAAACCAATGACCATTAGACATTTTAAATAAGCTTCTATGACATCGTCGGATAACCAATGGTCTTTGATATCTTTGAAGTGCTTGTCGACCAATGTGTAAATTCCGAACGGCTTGGAAACCACAACATTTCTTGTTGTCAAACTGCAATTTTTTCTGAATGCTGTAAAATATTATCAAGCATTACTATCATCCAGTATGTTCGTTGTGCTTAGTCTGGAGAAAAACTATCTGAAGAATATAGTGGCTTTTTCCTGCAAGACTGTGTTAAAAAAAGACTGGATCTATTATAAAGGTTGTTGTTTGTTTGTTTTGAAGCAAATTCAAATTTACGATGTTGTCTTAAACATAGAAGTTATTAAAATTAAGTCAATACGGTGAGAAAAATTGACTCAAAAGATGCTATAGATAAAAAAGTCTATTAGAAAAAACAATGCAGCAAACATTAATTACTTCAGTTATAGAAACGTTTCGGAGAAACTTCGCAAACAAGGACCATCAAAAGATAGAAGCAAAGTAACCCATTATGACAAAGAACTTTTCAAGAAATTCGCTATTGTTAGACTTTATTAGCTTATGTCATGACCGGCAACCACTCCCTCGTGCATGGGTCGCGGAGCTTCTAAATATTTGTCTACTCAGGGCCCCAAGACCGTATAAAGAAATTGTCCCACATATGGAACACAAAGTCTCCTGTGAAAAATTTCCGTCAAATGGAGTAAAATACCGAGAAACACGAAAAAAGTTTTTCCTTTATTAAAAACCAAACAACCTCCTCGCCAATGATAAAATCTAAAAACTTCGCCAGATAAACTTCCGCGAGAGGAGTATCGAAGAGCGTTCTGCTGGATACATGCGAAATTTATCTCACAAAATTTTTACGATAAGAGTAATCAAAGTTAGAGCATTAGGAAGTCATTTTTTGCGAACCGTAGGAAAGATAGGTAAAGACAACACAGTTTCTGAGCCCAAATTAAACGTCCTTTCTCAGTTATTTCTTAATGCTTTCCGTGTAGAATAGCCTTCTCTTTTTCAATCCCACCCTTTCCAAATGGGCTACAAAATACGATTTTTCCAAATCACGCCGTTCTTTTTTTTGTTAAACAAATTTCCTACTCTTTTAACACATTAGTAGTAAAATGTCAAACTAATACTGTATACCTCATTAATCTCGTGACTATGCTCACCACTGATCTCTTTCACTTCTAGGTATGAAGTTGTTTTATCGACTTTCACTTTAATTTGGAAAGGACAGCCAGACTTCATTGTCCTTAAGAGATATATAAACACTTTCTAAAGCCAAGATCAAAATTTCTTGGTGTTTTCCCCATACAACCCTACAAGCACAGACTGAAAACTTCACCTCGGCCCTTTATACAAGTGAAAATTTGTAAATCATTTTGAAGCTTGAATCGTTATCTAATGAAATTAGATTGGGTATGAAAGGTAGAAATAAAAGTGCCCCTTAGTGAACTATTGCTGCGATGTTAGAAAATTAGAATTGAAATTTCCGAACAATGATTTTTTTCCAATGTAAATTAGACCTTGAAAATGACTTATACACTTTTAACAGTCCATAGCTCACTACTTTCATTTTGGATATCACAATACTACTGTTATCTGAAGTTATTGAGATTCTGGTTACGGAAAAATATGTTCAGTTTCCGAGATTATGAACGGGGACCCCTGACATTAAATATCAATCAACGAGAACTGACAAATATTTATAGACTAATAACGTAAACGTTCATATTTGAAACTGTATACAAAGTCCTTCTAAAATGTGAAAATGATTTTCCCTAACAGCTGTTATACGTATAAACGAAAATTGCACTTTTGTTTACTTTTTAAAACCTGATCTAACGAAAACAAATTGTAAAAGATGGGAGTTCAACACGTAAATAATTATGGACAGATGTCTTGGCAGCCTTTTCTTCACGAGAAAGCGAAGTGTGGTTAGTATCTTTCGAAATTAGCATATTATGATTATTGACTATTGGAAGACTGTATCAAATCTTCTTTGCTTACAAGTTTTGACCTTGTAAGATAACTTGGATAAACAACATACGATGTCTTTCTTTTTCCTGCACCTCTGCTCGAGCAATCACCACCATGGATACAGGAGTATTTTATCTCGTAATAGACAAGGCATGCATTTCCTAACTTGTCCTTTGAGATTCTTTTCGATGTGACTGCACTGGCCATCGTCCGCGAATCTCTTTTAAAAAGCTCTACAAAGCTAACTTCTTTATACTGATTTAATTGTTTTTCAAGTTCATCATAACTCACAAATATTTGGCCAACAAAGAATACTTCCTCCATCTAAAAATCAACAACACATTAGAATATTCTTGAATATGCAAGCTTGGCTAATGAGCACATTTCAATGCCAAATTCCAGTAAAATATTTATAAATGCTCATTACAGGATTTGAACCCGAACTTGCAAATTGAATTATAAAGTTAAGAACTAAAGTCAAACTATTGTCAAACTATTAATAAGCTAATTTTACCAAAATCAGACTTTTTCTAGAGAAAAATTGTGCCACTGTGGCCGAGGATGTATATTTTTATTAAATGTTCTTTGCCCTGTTCTTTGCCCTGGCAAAAAAATGCTAAAAAAAAGATTTAAGAATTAAATAGTTTTCAATTAATGAGACAAAAAGAAAGAAGAAAAAAAGTTGATGATTCCAAATCAAATAGAGAAAACATTTTTCCGACCTTCGGTAGATTAATTTTTGCGGATCCCAAGAATTTCCTGTGGGAATATTCAAGGTTCACTAGCCTTTCGCTTGTAATTGTTTTTTTTCACCATTCTAGCTTAGAATTTTGTAAATGCGTAGTTACTTGTGCCCATTTGTCCTTACTAATGCTTTCAAAGATTGCAAAGTTGCCAAAACGTTTTTGCTATCAGTTCCAAATGTTATCGGCTGGTGAAACTGTAGCTAAGATATATAATCAATAAACAGAGTTGCTTTTTCATACTAGTCATATCTAGTTGGGGATGGGTGCGTTAAATCCCCCCCCCCCCCGCCCCCTTTGAAACCAGGTGCCCTTTTTTAAACACTAAAAATTAAAATTAGTATGTTAAAAGCACAATTTACAAGTAATAGTTTTCATAATTTTTTTGGTGACCCTTTCATTCTTAGATTCGACCCCTCCCCTTTTATTTTTCATGGTATGCCCCTGAGAACTATCTGGGTGCCCAGTAAATTTTAAGTAAAAAGTCCAAGAACAATTCAAGAAGATTTCAAAAACATGTCAATATTTTTCAAGAACATAACGGATAATTAAGATTAAGCATAAAAAAACGGTTTTTTGCAAATACTTAAAGAAGAAACTGTTAAAACTAACATCGTCTTATACCCACCTTATGAAAGAAGATGGATACACCCAACTTTCAATTCAAATTTCGATATTACCTTATTGTTGGGAATGTTGTCTTAAGGCGTTGTCTTAAGCAGGATGAGTTGGAGTTTTTATATGCTTACATGTGATTAAATATTTCTAAAAAAACAATGACACGACATAAATTTTTGGACTAAATAATGCAATATTTGCATCACATTCAGCAGCATACCAAGCAAAAAAATATTTCTGTTGTGTCATGCAGGAGGAGCATGGGTCGGGCACCTGAGACAAAATTTTGAAATTTTCTCAAGATTAGCTAAAAACGCATTTCCAGAAGGGTAAATCAGCGAAGAAACTACAAATTGAATGTGTAATTGTAATTAATTTTCTATTTCTAAAATTATCAGCTCAGGAAATAATAATTTCAATAAAAATACTTAAGCAAGAGAAAATTCCCAAAACATTTTCGGAAAAGTACAAGTAAGCTTTTATGTAATTTTCCATTGACAATGAAAAATCCATGGCTGAGGATGGCGTTTATCATGAAACCATACTATGCCAGTTGGAGAAAATTACAACAAAACTTGGGCTCCATTGGGCATAAGGCAACCCAATGGTTGGAGAAGAAATAAATATTATTGGTGATAAGGACAAAGTCTTGACCCTTCCTCCCTTAAAAAAGTCACCTGTTAGTACATATCATGGTTGTCAATCTTGATACCATGCAATCTTTATAACTACCTTTCTTCGCAAACTCAGAAAATTGAATGAGCACTAGACACAAAAAGCATAAAACCAGACAGAATTGTAAGTGAAGTAATTGAAGTCTGATTTTTGTCGATATTAATCAAAGTAATCACAGATAAATAATCAATTGATTTCTTTCTATAATTGATCACTAATCAATGTATACATTACACATTTTATATCAAGCTGCTTTATTTACAGGTTCTTCTTAGTCCATTTTCAATGTAACTCTTAACTTTTTATAAGTAACTTGATTTTAGTTAGCTCTCTGCGCTCTCAGGATAACCAAGTCAAGTTTTTCTTAATTGTCATTCAACGTATTTGACCTTGTGTCTCATTTCGTATTGATTTTGAGATTCTTTTTATAAACCTGCTTTTACATTTAACGTATATAGTTTCTAATATTTACTTCAAAATAATTTACATTACTAAGAACGTAGATATATATTTTTAATCAGGAATTTTTCTGTTCAATTTTTTAGCACAAAGAGTAAATGTATATAATGGGATATGAGATTAATTAATCTTAATCATATCATCGTGAATTTTCCAAAATCCTAAACCTTTGATTTGTTTTTTAGACCTTCAATTACTTATCAAGACCGTTGATTTGTTGGATTCTGTAAACAACTTAGACAATTCAAGCTAATTGATGATAATGACAATTCGTGGTAATTAAACCAAACAGGTCTGAAACACATAAAAAATGCATTGAAAACATATGTCACCAACTTTGAGAGTAGAAAAATGGTATATACTTCCTTGAGGCAAAGACTTGATTTCTGTGTGAGCAGCCGTGAGATTTTTCCATAAATAGTTGTACAGACTATATATATCAATAAAAAACAGTCAAACAAGTGGAGCAGTGGCTCAGTGGTTAAAACTTGTGAAGAATTCTAAAATTTACTATTCTACCATATGAAACATATCCTTGTCTATTTGATTTACTCTCATCATACTTTACTCAATCATTTCTCGTCTTAAAATATCACCATGCTTACAATCCCCTCATATCATCTCTATTTAAGCCCATCCATGTGCCCTGTCTCACTCTACAGCTCTACCCTATCTACTATTGTGTTCTCTAGATCTTTGATGTCATATATATTTTTTCCTATTTGTTGATTGTCTCACAGTGGATCCAAACTCCCATGGTACTTGGCAACTATGCATTGTTCAAAAGTTTAGATCTTTGATTAGCCATATTAATCGATAAATAGTTACAGTGCTGACAATACATTCACTCATCTAGGTCAAGGACCAATTTGCATTGGTTATTAAAACGAATGCTTTACTTCTTAATCTACCAAAATTCCAGAGGTAAATATTTTACATACAATCATAAATCTTCGATAACAAACCAGTGCAAACAAAGAAAATATTTTCCAAGAATTCCTAAGAATTTCAACTTCGTGCAACGCAAGTCGCCAGATATGACATGTATTATAACGTATGTACTAGAGTACCTATGAAATGCTCACCAGGGAAATGCTTACCAGGAAATGGTGAGGAAGTCTTGCTCCGTTTGGTTCCTACTAAATTTGATGGTTTTATCTTGATTTCATATAATATTTATAAAATAAGTTATATAGGTTGTTTAAAACTTTTCAAACAAAAGAACCTTCGCTGGGGATCGAACCACCATCACATAGAAAAATTGACGGTGTACGGCATTCAACCATCCATACCACTGCACCACGGCAACTGACGAACTTCTGTAAAATTGTTGTTTATATAAAATGTGCCGTAACAATAGCAGATCCAGTATGGCGCCACTAACTTTACGGCAGATGAGTGAAAAATTGAATCTGCCGTAACAATAGCAGCGCCGCAAAGCAAGCGCTAGAGATACGGCAGATTAAAAATAACCTGCCGTATCTATAGACACTCTGATAATAAACACGTCGTTAATTATTATAATTATGTAACATGAGGTGTCAATTTACAACCTTATCCAGTACGAAATGGTCAGAACTTAAACTAATAATAACTTTTGATAGAATAATGATATGAACTTGAAACTTTCACAGTTTGTTTACTTCATTAAAAGAATCATGCCGAATGTTGAATTTTTTTAATGACGTCATCATTTCAAAATGGCGATGGAGCCAATTTGTGGCGGTTTTGGCGCCTCGTTGTGCCTCAGGACTTGATTTTTATGAGAATCTGATGGCATGACTATGAAAGGTCTTTCTATTGACGTCCAGAAAATCAAAATAGAATTGAAAATAGCAATTTGTTTAGAAGATATAGCTCTGTAAAGAAAGGTACCTATTTTTATATTTGTGATGGAGTCATCATGTAACCATGACAACCATTGTTTATTTTGCATGGTTCTTTTAGTTGTATAATTGAGGGCTACCACAATAAAAAATTTAAAGTTTCTAGCATAAGCCAATCTGGAGTTTTGGCCGCGGGCAAAAAAGCCCCCCCCCCCCCCCCGGAAGTTACAAAAACCTCAAAAAGCCCGGGTACAATAGGGTTAATGTGCGTTTATAATGTACTTTGCAGTGTTATTGTAAAAGATTTTCTCTGGCGAACATGTGGTGAAACTAGTTTGGATACCGAATGTTATTTTCCTTATCTTTCTTTCCCACGCACAGAAAGAGGAAAAAATCAGTTTGGCTACAAGGCCAGATTCAAAGTCTGCTCTCTAGTGTGGATTTTGTTGTGATAAAAGCTCTCATTACCTCATTACAACCACGTATCGTAACTTCTGTAAAAGGCAATTATTTTTATCTTCAACATTGTAACTTCTTAGAGCGGCTAAACTTAGCCTCGCTACACCAACGTAACTTAAGTTACCTGGTGACAGAAGTTGTTAAATGGTTACATCAAATTGGTCCTAGTAGTGCATGGTCAAATTTTGAAGTCAAGTCTAATCTTTACAAGCTTAATAAAGGAACCAATGTAACAATACCTGGAGTTCTTAAACAACACGGGCTTAACTTTCATGACGTCAGAGCCAAGCTTGGAATCACCTCTCAGCTCACAAAAGACAAATCCAAAATGTGAAAATTTACTGTTGATGCACTTTGTGTAGCTGTTTCTAGTCTTATATCATAATGATTTTAAATTGTATTTTATATAGTTGGTGTTAATTAGTCTATTGACTAGAAATGTATCTCAAACCAAGTTTAAATAAATAAACACCATTTCCCAAACAGAAACAACCGTTAAAAATAAACCAATTATAACACGCCATGCGTTTGTAATTATGCGCGTAACCTGAAAAGTTTCTCTTCAAAAGAATGAAAGTTTTTATTATACACATAAATAATATCATGGTAATTAAAAAAAAGCTTTGTTATTGTAGTTTCTATACACATTATAAAATAAAAATGTTCTTTTATCGTGAACAGTCTCGCATGTAACAAAGCATCACGTGAGATTTATAGATTATATTATTTGTAAATTATGCTAAAAAGGTTGGATTCAAAATCGACTCAGCTTGTCATCAAACGTTTTTTCGCCGCGAAAGAAACTGCCGTTGGGACTCCCAACTTGGGTGAAACTAAGTTTAATCCTTTCTATGTTAATTCACATTTTATGAATAAATTCGAAGTAAGATCTAATACTAGATTCTTACAACCTAATCGCCGCAAGCAGGCAAGGAAACGTTGTTGTAATTTAAAGTTTAAAAACTACTTGAATGAATTCAAACAGAAAAAATATGAAATATGAAAGTTTTTACACCTAACGCAAGGGTTAGGGGGAGGACAGTATTAGATCTTCCTTCAATTTTATTTCATAAGAATCTCAGTCTATCTATTACTGGATTCTCGTAACGTGATCGTTATCGCTAACGCGACAGAGATTAGGGTCAATTTCGTGTTCATCTACTTACTTACTTACTTATCTTTCCTCTATTGTTGACCGTCAGCACATAGGGCCATTACAAACTTTTTCCATTTCTTGCGATCTTGTGTGAAAGCTGCCAATTCTTCCGTTGAACTCGGCTTTCTTCCATTTCTCCTGTGCCAGTTAAGTTGTTTTAGTTCATCTACATGAACACGAAGTTCACCTTCCTCTGTTGAAAGCGTTCAGTTAAACAACTTGTTCTGAAACTTATTTGCATTCAACACCTCAGGATCAATTTCTTTACGATAGGACTTCTGCCATGTTGACCTCCCTTTCCACGACCCCCTCTTCATGATCTGTTTCTCAGAGAGTCCTAATGCATTTGCTTTAGGAGTTGAGGCCGATTGTGTTCAATGTGCGGAGTAGATATTGGTGTCAATACCACAGAGCCCTAAAAATGTCTTTAGCCAGCGGGCAATCGTGTCACTTGACACTGCCTTATTGGGTTACATAAAACTCAACATAAATTGTGTCTGGCCATTGTTTACTCTCCAGGGTTTAGATATATCTAAGTAGGCAGTGAGTGTGGAAACCACGCATAGGTCTTTATCTTTTTGATATGAAACAATAGTCAGTGATGGATTTTTGGCACCTTTTTTCCAACTTTTGTGTAGTTTACTGTACTTAAATGTAACTAAATTATCAGATGCTGCCATATACTGTGTATCCAAACAGTGCAAATCTAAACTTCTAGAGGCTGTGGTCATTGCCAAAAACATAGTCAATTTTAAGGTCAACATCTTATCGGAGAGAAGCGAGTTCTCTGACATGTTTAGTTTGATATAATCTATGTATAATCTACCAACTGTACGTCCCATATAAAAGTATATTTCAGTTGAGATGGTCTTTCATTAAATACTCTAACTACTAATGCAGAAACTTGAGGATGCTTTCCAACCGATTTGTCTCCTAGCTCGTGATAAGCTGAAGTTGTAGACCGATGGCTACACACTGTAGAGTATTCATAACCTTCCTCAAACATATTAGTATGATAGTCTAGAATAAAATTCACTCCGCATCGAAATGGATCAATCCCCTTTGAACGACACCAGCCAGCCCACTTATTCCAGGCCGATGCGTAACTTGTGTTTGTACCCTTCTTTCTGGAAGAGATGATAAGGTCTGAAGCCCTTTTTGATATTCCTTGCATTAACAAGCCCTCCCTGAAATTGTCCACACCGCTAAACACGTTGTTTTGTTTGCTATTAGAGGGTGTCGATCTGCTACTGGACTTGACAGAAGATTCCCCTTTTGGGGAAGTAAAATTGGGTTTGCTTTTAACAGTCTCAGAAGTTGTGGATACCAACTGTGAGTTTTCCAGGTTGGTGTAACTGTTATCAATATTGCAATTCGTTCTTGAACTGCTCTCCTTAAATTACTGTTGATGAGAGAAAATGGAGGGAAAGCATGAAGTATTTGGTCTGCTGGCTAAGGGATCGGGTCTCTGCGCAAAGTACCTTTGAATTTGATATGACAGTCTTGAAGCAAAGAGGTCACCGGCCTCTCCCGAAGCTCTGCTATCCTTTTGAAAATCCTAAGATTGAGCTTCCATTCGGAGGAATTCTACCAATGCCGAGGCTCCCAATCCGTCTCTACATTCAATGAACCTGAAAGATACTCGGCCTGTAGGGACTTGGTCCCCCCCCCCCCCCCCCCCACAAACATTCAACTGATAGATTAGGGCCACTTTGTTGTCCGCTTGGACATAAAAGGACTTTGTTCCACTCATATTGTACACTGATTGGATAGTATATTTTATTGCTAGCAGTTCCAAAACATTCTTGGACCAAAGGCTCCCTATTCTCTAATATCCAGAAAGACTACACCCCATCCTTTCTTGGATGCATCCGTTTGAAGTAAAGTTCGACCCCTATTCGTAATTACTGACTTTCCATTGTGAAGTGTTAAATTCTCTATCCACCACTTTAGCACTAAACGTGCCGGTTCCGTCAAGTGAATTTTTGTCCCAAAGCTGTGGCTTTGCTTCAACCTGTGTATTTGTAAATTTTGGAGATTCCGGTACTGCAGCTTGGCTGGCATTACTGCTTGAGCTGTTGTTGTTGTTGTTCAGGATACAACTTCAAGGACTCCCGGGTTTGCCTCATCTTGCGATCTCACCTTCAACTTTGTATCGTTCTTTTCTGTCAGCATTTGCACCAGGTAGCTTAAGCTCGGCGAATCTTTGCTCGAGTATTTTCCGGCACAGTTCCGGATCGGTGGTGAAGTGTGCCACATTTCGACGTCACCCTCTGGATGCAGCTGTCGGCGTCTGTAGTCATCAGATGGGCACTTGCACAGAACATGCTCGATAGTTTCATCCTGGTTTGTTTCACATTGTTCACACCAGCGGTCATCTTCCAGTTGAAGACGTTGTCTGTAAGCTTTAAGTTCTTTCGCATGACCGGTGCGTAGTCTCGAGAACAACGTTCTGACTTTCTTTGGCCACTTCTTTTTAAACCTTGAAGTTTGGGTTCCATCTTCCCCTGTATGTCTCCTCTGCTCTCTTGTGGCTGATGGGCCATTTACCAGATTTTATTTTGGCCTTCACTGTTTGGTTAGTTGCTAGGATAGAGTCTTGATCTTCCTCGCAACGATTCTTCGCTAGTTCATCAGCGCGATCGTTACCAGGGATGTTACAGTGGGATGGAATCAACAGAAGTGTAGTTTTGCTGGTATGATCAAACAAAATTTTCTTGATCTCCTTTAACCAGGGATCCCTGTCTTTCCATTTGTTTTGTTCGAAAACTGCATGAAGATAGTGGCTGCCTGTGCATATAAGGCTTTCGTGGAATGTTCTTGGAGCTATTTCAGTGTTTGGAGTAGGGCGACGCATTCTCCGGTATATGAAGAGCAGTATTTCTCTGCTGCATACTTCACTTCCAGTAATGGTTGTCCATCTGAATCCTTTATATACACTCCGGCTCCTCCGTTCGTCTGTTTCTCATCAGTTGAGCCGTCAGTGTATATTGTCAGTTCTGCTTTGAGGGATGAGATCTTGTCCATGGTTAGTTGGAGTAGTTCTTCTGCGGTGTGTTAATTCTTTGGTCTCGGCAGAAGCACTTTGTCCGTTGACAGATTCTCCAATCTTTTCCAGGATGGCAGGTTGGAGGATGCCATGTCTCGTATTATGCTGATATGGTTCATTCTCTCTGAAGTTGATTTCTTCCAGCCAACTCATGTTTTTAGCCTTGATGGGGCTTCTTTGAGTTGAATTATTCTTCGTTGGTCCTGTGGTGGTAGTCTGGCGTATCTGTCCCATGTATCATCGTTCTTCTCGTATCGATATTTAAGTGGTGCTACTCCTGTTTTAAGGTGAAGAAAGTATTCCGGACAGGACTGGTGGAGGTTTGCAACTGATCTTAGCGCTGAATTTTGGAACCTTTGAAGCTTAAGCAGGTTGGTGTTCGAAATCCAAAAGCCCTAGCTAATTGATGTATATTGTAGGACACTTCTGATGTAGGGTAGGTAGAGTGCTTTTTGGGTTTCCAGAGAATTTCCCCAGTCCTTGCTCGACAGGTATTTAATGATGTCGACTCGTCTCTGGCATTTAGTTGTGACATTGGAGACGTGTGTAGAGAATCTCAGGTTGTTGTCAAATGTGACTCCTAGGAATTTATATTCCTTCACTGTCTCCACTGCCTTCCCACCTGCTGTGAATCCTGGGTCCCAAGACGTGTCATTTCGCGAACTGGAGATTATTAAGATTTTCGTCTTGCTCTCGTTAACTTTCATTTTCCATTGTTTCGCCCAGTCGAGAACCTTGTTGATTTCACCCTGCATGAGTACTCTGTTGCTCCTTCTTATCTTCCCATCTGATATCCATGTCGCTGTGTCTTCTGCGACCAGGCTAGCTGTGGTGTTGATATCTAGGTCTACGTCAATATCGTTAATAAAGATCAGGAATAGGAGCGGTAAAATGGAAGATCCCTGTGGTAGGCCTTGGTCTAGTCTAAAAACTTCGGTTCTGACACCATTCACTTCTACCCGAGTTTTCCTTCCACTTAAAAATTGCCGCACATATCTTATAAAGCGTTCGGGTAGGTTGAGTTTCTGCATCTTGAAGATGAGGCCGTCTCGCCATACCTTATCGAAAGGCATCTCATAGTCGAAGAATGTAGCCATTGTTCTGTTATTGGAAGCACGGTTGTGAAGTTTGTCGGTGGCTTTTTGAACGAGCTTAAGAATCTGGTCTGTGGTGCATCTAATAGGGGGGAATCCAGCCTGGTTGTCGTTAAGGAGGTTCTTAGTCTTCTATTGTAAATATAAATCTGTCCGCCACCATCTTCTCCATGGTCTTTCCCATACATGGCGTCAGGGAGATTGGTCGGTACGAAATAGTATTCTTTGGATCTTTGCCGTCTTTGAGGAGTGGTTTGATAATGGCGGTTTTCCACTTAGTAGGCATCGCTTTACTCTCCCAACACTTGTTGTATAGGTATCCGCCTCGAGTTCTTTAAGAATTCCTATGGAATATTGTCTTCCCCAGATGTTTTGTTGTTCTTTGCGTCATCTTCCATAGTTAATGCTTGTTCGCTTTCCTCTGGAGCACGCGGTTGTTGTTTCGTCGTTCTCCTTATCTTCCTCCTTAGTACTCTGTATTCACGTTTCACTGGAAGTTTTGTGAAGCCCTAGTATATTTTGGCGAATTGATCGGCTTTGTCTTTATATTCAACATATGTGATACCATCGACTTCCAGGACCTCGTTGTTTCTATCCGGTTGTCTTCTTCCATCCATACTTCGTATTGTCTTCCAGATCCGTTTTGAGCTCGTTGTAGCACTGATTTCATCTACATATTCTCTCCTGAGTTGTTTCTTCCTTTCCTGGATCATATCAGCAGCTGTTCGACATGCTTTAATCCATTCTTTCATGTTTTGTGCTACAGTCTTCCTCAGTTCGCTCCGCTTGGTAATCGCCTCTTTGATTTCAACTGTCATCCATGGTTTTGTTTGGTGAGTAATTTTCTTCTTCCCAATGTTATTCGTTGCAGACTTAAAATAACCTTTCTCAGCTTTTTCTCTAATTTCTCGCTCGGCATCTGTTTGTAGTTTTGAGGTAACATATTTTCTACGTCTGTGGTGTATTTTTTCCAGTCTGCTTTCTGAAAGTTTCCATTTGAACCTCGGCTTGTCGTTCACACGTGTCATTTCGTCTTCGTATGTTACAATAATGGGTTTGTGATCTGCTCCGAGCTTATTTGTTGTTTTCCAGCTGACCTTGTCAAGAAGTGAATAAATTCGGTCGCCTGTACTTCGTTTGGTGTGAGTGGGTTCATCACTGTTGATGCAGGATATGCCAGTATTCGCTAGCCAGTCCTCTACTTTCTCACCTCTTTTGTAAGGATTACCATCTTTTGCGTTGTCGTCCCATAAAGGGGAATTTGCATTATTGTTACCGAGGATCATGTCATAGCTTTGGCTTGGCCAGTTTTATGGTAGTGTTGCATCTTCGTTAACCGCATTTGAATTTGTTGGTGGAATGTAGCTGTTGGATAAGCGTTTTTTTTTTGTGATGAATTTGGGATTTCGATGGTCATCCATTCGGTATGTTTGTCTTGGTCCTTTCGAATTTCCGTGTTGACCTTCTTGTATGGAACGTCGCATCGGACTCAAACCAGAAGTCCACCACCCCTGTTGCCTTCATTTCCTATCAACTGCGGTCTTAGTATGATGAATCCAGGTATCTTGGGAAGCTTGTCCTTCACTATCATCTTGGTGTGTATCATCAGGATTTCGATGTTTTCTTCCTCTATTAGCAATTTCAGTTCTTCCATCTTTGATAACAGTGAGTCTATGTTATATTGCAGGATGTTTATTTTGAAACCTTGGTTTTTCTTTATTTCCGGGTTTGTGTTTGTCTCGTCAGCTTGAGGGCGGGTGTTTACTTCCTTCATCTGACATCCCAGACACTGCCAAATACTCCTGTCTAAATTTTCAACTTGCTTTCTGCTCATTTGGCTTTGTTTGTTTGTGGAAATGATTCTTGCATATCGTACAAATAAGAAAGTCTGTCCCTTTCCTTATTTGGTTCTTACGTTTGTTAGTATGACATCTTCCTGGTCTGCTGTGGTCTTTTACTCTTCAGGTTGATGTTGAGGGATACCCTCTTCGGTGCATTCAGAGCAGTTCCACGTTCCTCTTTCTCTCAGTATCTTGTCAATCTTCCAGCGGGATTCTCCCGAGCACGTGGTTTTGTGGTATTTCGTCAAACAGGTGTTGCACTGTATAGGAGTGATGTTTCTAGTAAATGTTGCATGACATTTCCCACATTTGCTATGTTCAACATCTTGTGGTACTCGGCATGGTGTCGGAGTATGATTTTCTTTGGCATCTGATTCTCGATGTGTTCCATCCACTACTGGTCTTTGGGCTGGAACGTTTTTGCATTTTTTGCAGGTTCAGTTCTTTTTCTCTTTTTCCACCCTTTCGATGACCTCTCGACTCTCTTCTGTATATTTATGCTTGTGAAAGTGGAGATGGCATGTGTCACACTTAACGGGATTCGAGTTGCTTCTGAACTTCACCTTGCATTTGCCGCATGCTTTTTCTGTTTGCGTTTCGCTTTGCAAGGGCAAGTCTGTTGTTGGTTGAGAATGTTGTTGTCTCTTGCATTTCTGGCAGATTCAAATCTCATTTTGATCCGCGATCTTATCTAGCGTTGCATGTCTTTCACTAGAGCAGGATTTGTGCTATTCGTCCTGACAACGATTGCATCTAATCGGTATCATGTTACTGCGGAATTTCTTGCTGCAGCTTCTGCATGCGTGATTATGTTGTTGTTGATGTTGCTCTGGTTGTTCATTTGTTGGACCGGGGTTTGATTCTATGTCGCCGGCCTTGGACGTGATATCCGGCTCAATCACGCCCTTCTCTAATAACCCGGCGAGAATGTTCTGTGTATTTCTGTGTTGTTTGTGTTGTTGTATTGTTGCATATGATACTGTTGTTGAAGGTCCAAATGTGACCTGGTATTTGTGTGCTTCATCGACATTCGCCTTTCGTCTTTGTCGTTCACGGGGTCCCACGAGGAGAGGCACACATCGACTTGCGTCGTCCCGTTTCTCGAGCTGTTGATGATAATAGGCCTATCAATTCTTGAATCGTACAATGGCTCTGATTCAGCATGGATGAACTAAGCCCTTTTATTTTCAGCAGTTTCTCCGGAGTGCCAAAGTCATAGATAGAGAATTTACCTCCATTCCAAGAAACACAATCAACTGTGTTGGAACTAGTACGCACTCTTTGAAAATGACTAAAAAGCCTAAGTGCTGAAGCAGAAAAGTCACTGTATCCCTTGCTTGAAGAAGTTTTCCTCTCAGCAAATCAGAAGATCGTCAAGATATATAATGACCCTTATGTTTAATCTCATTAATATTGTAATGGAAATTTTTAACAGTTTGGTGAATATCCTCGGGCAGGACCCAGCCAAAAACAGAGGCACTTGAATTCATAGAAACTGCCTCTCCAGGAAAAACGTACAAATTATTGTAAGCTGGGGTCCAAGGGAGCGCTGAAATATGTGTCCTTCGAATCGATTTTGCACATGTATTCGCCTTTCTGCAAAAGAAACATTTTGCTCAGAAACTGGCCGTCCACAGGCTGGCATTGGGCTATTGCACCTTTTTGTAACATCTCCTGAATTTCCACATCTACTAAACGCTCTTGTTTCTGAATTTGTTCTTTCTTGTATTAGTTTGGACGCAAAAAGTATTTTCAGTCCTTCTACTACTGACAGCAAATGCCTGTCGTTTGTTAAAACCTTCCATGCCAGTAGAAAAAACTGTAGTCTCCCAGCCAGAGTAACTTTTGGAATTTTTTAAATGCTTGAGCAATCCAATTGTTTTGTGAACATGAGGTAAGTCCTCCATGCTCTTCAACAGTGGAAATTCCAGGATGTTGCAGGAAGGTGACCCTATGCCCTTCTGACCGATCCTTACCTCCTTGCCTGTTATTGTTAAACCCTTTTCAATTTTCTCGATGGTGTTGCTCTCCGTACTCTATTCTGTCCTGTGTCTTGCTATACGAAGGGCCCCCACGAAAGGGCGTCTTCAGTAGAGGTTCAATTGCAAAGGCTTCTATTGATTTCCTCTTCGCCTTATTAGAGTCAATAATTTGGTCTCTAAAACTATCCCCAAATAATAACTTGTTATCTTCAACTAAGGTCCTTCAGGGTCGAAGAAACTGAACTTGGACTGATAACACAGCCTAAAATATTCTTTCGTCGCTCATACAACAGGTAGTTATGAGATTGACCCACTAGCAAAATAATTTGTTTGATAAGCTTTTGAACTTCGTGCACTGATAGGGGGAGGGGTGTTGCTACTCCTCCCCTGTATGACTAGCAACGGTTTCCACTGCCTGTCAGAGCCTGGTCATCAGACCCATGATGTCGAGATTCCCCCCTTGAACTTTTTCGAGAGTTGCCTCAAAGACCAACTCTTTCGTATTCCCCTCTCACTGAGCAGGGTACTCAAAAAAATCATCCAATTTCTTGGCTCTGACCAGGTTTTTTGGTCTTGGATGTGATACCGTGATTGCTTCCTTTACATCCTTTTCAGGTATGTATTTGTTGAAGTGATCTTTCACATATTTGACAATACTCTCGGTCATGGACCAGTGGTTTTTCTTCCTCTACTGAGATGAACTTGAATCTTTCATAGGTCTCAGGGGTTTCCACATCTCCTGTTGAAATAAGAGGATGATCATGGTCCCCCGTATCCCCTGACATAATGATTTGATTGGAAGCAAAAACGCTCAAGATAACCACCAGGTTTAAACAGATTTCAATCCACAAAAGTTTGATTTGTCAATTTGTGTTCCTTCCTCTTTGGCGACTTAGTTTGAAAGAGGAAGATGAATTTCGGATTCATGTAGATGTACACGAAATTGACCCTAATCTCCTTCGCGTGGTTGTAAGATTGTAAGAATGCTGTATTAGATAGTATTATGAAATAGAATTTAATTATTTGAAAAGTTTTCTCATAAATTTCTAGTTCTCCATTGTTACAGCACAGTAGGTGAAGCCCTAACTTATATAGACTAGTTTTTGAAAAGAAATCGATAGAAAGGATATATCCAAAAAGAACTGTCCATAGATAAATGTTGATCTTAACATACAAAATTGTTGTCTCTGCTTGTCAATGAAAATATTGATTTATTGTGTTTTAAAAGAGTGCTAGGCATTGCTCCTGTTTGTTTTTGTTTATTTGTTTGTAATCTTTCGTGTCCAATATCTATTTCAGTGGCTTTATTTACAGCTCGTCTGTATAAGCCCGTTAGATTGAATTCCCTACAATTTGCTAAAATTCCATGAATTAATAATTTTCACATAAAAAAGATTGCCACACATATTGCTATAAGTTTGATAATTATTGTTAAAGTCTTAATATAGACTTTTTATTACAAAATTTTGAGAAAAATAAAATTCTGTGAAAATTGTTAAATGTAAAAAAATAATAAACATAGCGTAATGTTAGAAGTAGCCATATTGCGCGGTTAAAGCTTTTGTCACGTGACTAATTTCAAGTATATTGGTACAGCTTTCTAAGAAGCAAGAATTATTTGACAATCAGGTACAATATTGTTTTGTGGTGTTAACTTTTGAACCAGTTATGCTATGTTGCTGATTTTTTGTGACTTTTTGTGAAATTCTTCTGGAAACATTTCAGCGAGAAAAAAATGTTTTATTGGAATTACTCATCTTGAGGAATAATCATTTTGTCAAAGGCAGTGAAGTGAAAAAATGAAATTTTTGAAAACTATTAAATATGGTCATATTGTATATCATTGTTTTTGTTTTTTCAAGCAGAATTAACATTTTTGATGTTTATTTTGGTCATTTTCGGCATTTATTGCATGTCATCACTTTAATGACATGTCATTTTCGACAAATTTTAACTTTTTTCATGAAAGAATGGAAAAAATATGAGAAATCTCTTTCAAATGTGAACTTTGGCAATAAAAGGTTTACGTAAATAATACTCACTTTGACATGATTTCATTGACTAATGACTTCATTATACAATTATTGTCATCATGAAAAATGATTTCCATAATGAACATTATTATCTGATTATAATATTAACTACTTTTAAAAAGGAATAATTGCCTTTATAAGAAGAAATTAGCATGTCCTTTTTAGGTTAAAATTGGGATAAATGATGACGTCATCCAAAAAATTGATGACGTAATCAAAATTCTTTTCGGCAAATCTTATTTTTTTAAAGTGATTGACCTTCATGCCAAGTTTCAAGTCCATATCGATTATGATAAGAAAGTTACATAGGGGGTCCCCCAGCATTTCAGAGTCTCTAAAAGACCAGTTCAAATAGGGTTAAGTAAATTTTTTTGTTACAGCAATTATTTGATTTCTATTACGGTTTTCTTGGATTTCTTCAAATTATAAAATAGGATTCTTTAAAAGGTAGAGAAGAATTCTTTCTGACAATTTTGCCCACAATTACTTTTTTGTTACCATTAACGTTGTTAGCAATATTTTGTGATATGTTTTATTTAACGATTTTTGGTTGAATTTTACTCAGGGAAAAAGTGCCTAAATCAGGGTATTTTTTCAGGGAAAAATGCTTTAAAAGTAAACGAAAATTCAGGGAAAGTGTGTAAGCCTTCGTCTGAACCCTGTAATAGATAACAAAAGTCTGTCTCAAAAAAATGAGCAATTACTGCATTTTTCCATTTTGCTCAGGATATACTTACCACTTACTGGAAAATAATGGCTTGTTTGAAAGAAACTTTAGAGTAGAATAATAGTACACAAGAAAAACATTAGGAAATTTTCTATATTTTTGAATCTACAGCGCTTCAAATAGGCCGACATTAGCCAAAAAGGCCAAAATATATCAAGGTATTTAAGAATGTCATGCTTACATGAATTAACACATTTTTGGAATCTTTATTGAGATCAAAATGAAATTTTACCATTTTGTAAAGTCCTCTAAGGATAATTGTACGACTTCAGGTCATTTGAGTTTATTCGGTCTTGATCAAAAAGTACAGTTGCAACTTGTTAATAACAATAAAATTAATTTTCCTCTAGGACAATCTAAAGGCAATAAAAACTTCGAAGGACTATCAAATCTTGTGTCTAACACAATATCCACAAGAATTGTAATTGGAGAGGATTTTGTACAAACATAGTAACTGCTATTTAAATTTTGTTTATTTTGCTGGTCGCATAAAGTTTGTACTAGTCAAAAAAGTGACCTTTCTTGTTTTTCAATTATTTCAAATGCTCAATTTTCAATTCTAAATTTGATTTGGTAGTTTTTAATTACTACCTGTGGATGCTTATATCGTGCTTCTGTTAAAGATTCACTGGATTTATGGGTGCTCCTTTTTGTTCTGTAGTTTGGCTTTTGACCTGGTTAATGAAATTAGATTAAGAGGGAAAAATTACTTATTTAAATGTAATTATTGTTCTATGCAATAGATGGAGAAAGATCTATCAATTAGCTGAGGATTCAAAATGTAAGTAATTGGTTTATGTTTGACTAGTATTTAATCGTTAAAAAGTATGCATCATGTCATACTTATGCATTTGTATTCCTATTTACTTTATTATTTGATTTCTTTGTAAGCTCAATAATATTTTATGTAAGCGAAAAAACTTTTCAAAGTTTTGTATTTACAAGATAAGTAATTTGCTTTGAAAAATTATTGCAATATTTGCTACTAGTTTATGCCAGTTATACGATGTCTGCAGAGTTTTAAAATTTCATTGGCAAGTATTTGTGATTTTTTTTGCTTATCCGCGAGGAAAGGTATATGTTTAAAGCATTAACCTTTCGTTATAAAAACTATGAATTGTAAGGCAATGTTAATGAACACAGGTCCTGTCTTGAAAATTTCTATCATCTAAGTTTTATAACTTTTGTTTCCTTTTTTGTAAGTGACTATTAAACTTATTTAATATTAACCCTACAACAATTGTGAAAATTGAGGCTCTGTAACCCTGATGGTGGGGGGGGGGGGGGAGGGAGGAGGGGGGTTCTCATGACTGGGAAAAGGTGTTGACTTGAAACTAAACAGGTGTGTATATCTAATTAAGAAACTTGATCTAAAGGAAAATAATGACGTCTATATTTATTGATGTCGTCATCAAAATTTAAAAAAAATCTGTCATATTATCATATTTTACTTTAAAATAAAAACACTATTTAAAAGCCATTTTTAGTTGCTTGGAAACAATTATTATATGTTTTATTGAAATCATGTGAAAAGGTGAAAAAGAAAAGAATGATATATAACATGAATATGGTACATAAAATTGTAAGATTGACACTTTTTTGTTGACAAAGTCAGGAAAAGTCACTAAAAATCAGCATCATAGCATTGCCTAAAAAACAGTTATTAACAAAAATGTCAAAAGAGGGAGGAAATCTCCACCTATAGGAAATAGGGTTAATGTGTGTGATATTTGATAAATATTCTGATACTTGAATGTTTCATTTTGTTAATTGACGCAATCAGTCGTCTAGTGCCGCTACTACTGCCATAAATTCTGTTAGTATTATTGAGAAATGAAATTTATATATGCAGGTAAGAAAAAACGTTTTTCGTCTTACTTGAGATTCCAGACAACGTTTCATATGACTGGACTCAAGCCGAGTGGTTTAGGTTCTGAGCTCAACGTCAGACTTTCCTAGTATAACGGCTTCGCGAGGCTTTTAGTAACGTTAATTCCACAAGTGTTTCCAGGAAAGTAGGACTCTCACTTCAAAATATGTTTATTGTTGGATGTTCTAGACGCCATTGTCTCTTCTTCCATGGACGGGTTGATTGATCAATTCGGCACCTAAAAAATAGAAATGTTAATTTGGGGGGAGGGGGAGTGGAGAGAATGGAGGGAAGAAGGTGTTGAATATGTTTGAACGGACTGGATTAACCCTATTCAGCCTAGGGTTTTTAGGGGCTCCTCAGACTCCATGTGGGGGGGGGGGGGGGGGGGGGGGGGGGGGGGGGGGGGGGGGGGGGGGGGGGGGGGGG
>JAUBWS010093075.1:0-16347 GCA_032270445.1 Darlingtonia californica | reverse complement strand
ATATTTTTACCAGATTTGATTTGTCCTGAATGTGCCTTACCTGTCTTAAAAATATTGTCAACTATTGCATTTTTCTATTTTTGTTGGGGTAAAATGATAACCCGTCTTAAAGGTTATTTATACGAAAATGATTAGAGAGAGAAAAGGCAAAAGAAAAATGTGATTTTATTTCCTATTTATGGAGTAGGCTCCAAATTTGTCATTGAAATCCTGCAATCTTTCAAAAATGTCTTCCTTCAAATATTTTTTCTCTCGTAAATGTCTAAGTTATGAAAATACACCACTTCAAAGTAGGACAAAAACCCTCAAAATACCTCATAGGGGTAACTTTGAAGAGTTGTATTTTCTGAAGTCAGGATCATTTGATAAAAACAAATTGAGATGTGACATTAGCTCAGATTGGCGATCTTGTATTTAAACTTTCCATCTGGCCTTCTCCGATTTCAAGTTTATCTTTAGTTAATTTTATATGTATAATATATGTCGAAAGCAGCCAACGATGCACTTTTGCAAAATATCTGTTCGGAAGGCATTTTTTGTTAGAAATTTACATTTGTTGGGAGAATATTTCGAAAACTACCTTGCTGGAAATTTCGGCTTCCTTAAAAATATTGATGTTTTCTGAGGGCATTTGATACCTGCTAGATGTTTTTGGCTCTCCTGGAACAAAGAACATGTATTTTGTGTTTTGGGCTCTGTATTTTTATGTATTAGATCTAAAATTCTAGTCTCCTATAGAATACGACCTGTTCTGAGACGATTTGATGCCTGTTAGATTTTTTCAGATTTCCTGGATTAAAGAGAAAATATATTTTGTGTGTTGATCTTTAATTTTTACATTTTTGGAGAAAATTTTTAGTTTCCTAGATTTTTCTATGTGTTTTGAGACCATTTGTCTATAAAGTGACCTTCCTGGAAAAAAGAACAGATATTTTGTATTTTTGGGCTCGTTGGATGCTTCTGATATGCATAATATTATCAAGATTTTTTCGAATGAAGAATAACTGTCTAAATTCGTTTTTCTCTTAAGTGTTCCAAACTAACGAGATGTTTTTCAGTTATTTTCTTAAACCTGAAAGTTCATGTCTTATGGAAATACAATGTGTCCACAAAAAGGGCCCCGAATTTCAATAATGTATGATTTTCTTATGTTTTATATGTAGTTTTTATACCAATATCTTTTTCCAGGCTTTCCAAAAAGATAAAAGTTAGATAACATATCGAGGAAAATATCTATATTCTTTATATTTCGATACGATTATTAATTAATGAATCCTCAATAAATATCGATTTTAATGGGCAATTATCCTATTATAACCAAGTGCAAAGCAAAGAAACTGTTCTGATGTGACAAGTATAACCAATGAGCCGTGAAACACGGAAAATTAGTCTGGGAAAATGTGTTTTTTGAGGCAAAAATGTTTTATACACCTCAAAAAGACATTATTTTCATGTGCTTGGTAAACATAAATGTACCTTATGTAATTTGAACGCATGTTCACGTTTTTTTTAATTTCCTGACTGAGAAGGTTTATTCATTTTTTCCATGCAAGAATCAATATATCGTAGCTTTCTTCAAATTTTTAATAGAAAAATGTTAAAGAAATCGTGTGAACTCAGGTTTATTTCGTTTGATAATAATTTATTCGTAATTATTTCAATTGATTTATACGTTTTGATCGTTACGGATTTAATTGCGAAGTTTCATGGTAAATCGTAAGTATTGCCTAAATTATTTAGTAAATCTAAAAAATATATAACGAATTTAAAATCTTATCTAATAATATAAAACTATGCAACGAAAACCTTTCGATGGGAACTTATGTATACCTTTAAGCCTTGGGGTCCGCTTTTTTGTGAACACATTTATTGTATGTCATAACGAATAAATACGCGCATTCGACATATTCTAATTGACTTAGATCTGTTGGCGTAACAGGGTTGTTCTCTAGGTTTCTATGGAACGAAACTGTTGGTCATCGAAAACGTTATTTGATCAAGTTCGACTTCTTTCTTTTACACGACGAGGTATTCACCCATTTGCTTTGCGGGTATTGCCTAGGCGTTCTGCAATTGCTGTCTCCGGAGGTTTATTGGATTGGGGCGTTAATGAGAGACAAGGCCTTACTCATACTTTCCTTGCTTTCGGGTTGACCGATAAACCGGCTTGTATTCGCCCTACGTGCCGTGTTGCATACTTTTTTTCCTACTGTCTCAAGTTTTTCAGATTAAAGCAAATTGTTTTTGTTTAGATAAGTAACCATTGAATATCCTCAACATTGTTGTATTTTCACTGCATTATAACGTGAATGGCCCTGGAAACTAACACGAATCTTATACACGGTTATTTTATTTATTTCCCCATTTGATTCTGTGGTGATGAGATTGTGCACGTTCTTTGTTGTTTTTAAGAGCCGTTGTGTCCAAATAGTTGTCTTGCCAACGTTATTGTTTTGTTTATTACATTTGCATATGTTTACATCAAGGTTGTAACGCGTGTAAGCCCTTCTTTTGACTGTAAAGAAGGATAAAGCTGTCATGCATCCTTGCGCAGTTGACCACCTTGATACAAAAATGAATAATTTTAGTATATAAATGATTTATCCATTTTTTTCTTGCATACATCATTGATTTATTTTCACTACGAAAATTTAAAATTTGCTTTTGTCAGATGTAATCCACGTTATCGTTCAAGGAAAGTGGAGTCACTTTTTACCGATTGAATTTAGCTTTGTTGGCACTTCTTTACTGAATTACTTTACAAAGAATCTTTTCAAACCAAGATCATTTTTACTTGTTTAATGTTCTTAAGCTTTAAGTTTTTGAGAAGGGGAGTTTCTTTGCGATGTATAAACTTGTTTGAAGTAGATGAACATGCAAGAAACAGCAGACTCGTGAAAAAGCCGTTACAACATTTTAGTTGGATAAAGATTCTCATGGGTTCAAGATATTAGTAACCAAGCCAAACTGTCCTCACTTTTTGCCTATTTTTTTAACAATAAGACATGTTCGCGGCTCAAAACAGCTTTATGACCAACATGTTTTAGCAGTTCTGCACGAGTGAAGTCTCGAACAGCTGCTTCATCATTATTAGTTAGTTTGAGAGCAGTTGCTGTCTCATCGTCGGATATGGTTCCCATTGTAATATTGGGATTGTCTACAGAGCTTTCATTATCTCCCTGCAAATTGGTAGCTTCGTTCAAAAGTTCCACGACGTCTACCAATTGTCTCTTCAGCAACTTTGACCACTATTCTTTAAAGTGATGCCATGTCTCTCCAGGCGCAGATGTAGAGGTATTGCAAAATTACAGGAGGAGTGTAAAAGATCATTAAAAAGTCGTTATGTTTTGTCATGAGGCAATAGATAATGACGTTTAGATTACCTTTAACTCTCCTCCTGTAATTTTGCAGAACCTCTAGCCTGGCGCCTGCCAACTCCCCCACCCAAGCTTTAATTCTAAATCTGTTTATATCAAATGCATTCGGATTTTGCTTTTGAGGCATTTTCTGAAATGCAACGTTAAAGTGTATACAAATCTATAAAATGTGTAGTATATTTGAAACCGTACGCAAATTAAGTAGGGAAAATTAATATGAATTGTTATTAAAAGTCCTTTAAAATTATCTTATCATCTGTCAAAGTATGGTCAATCTAAAGTAACCGTGTTTGATATTACAAGGTAAATTTTGCGATCTATTGTAATTTTTACTATGAATAAACATACTCCTTTCTTTCATGTGGGAAGAAACATTCCTGAGATGTTTTATTTACATTAAAGTAACAAGAGCTTTCCTAAAGTTTATTTTGCGTTGTTTATCTCCCTGTTTATTTTTCCGTGTCTCTTGTCTTGCGTTTCCTGACCTAATCATGTCTAGTGCAGAGGCTTCCTTGACTGACTAGTTAATTTTATTCAGAAAGATATTTTGCTGCCTTAATTGAATATTATTAGCAAAGTTCTAATCAAAAAAGCATAAACTTGAATAAATTTCATCCAAAGTGTAGAAATTGGAAAATAATCTCAAGTATTCTATTCAGTATTCTAGAGCATAGTTTATTTCATTAAAGTGGAACGCTCGTCGGAAGGGTAGGTCTTAACCCATGGGACCCGTACCGTTAAAAGCATAGTGTCGTAGGTGGGCGACACTAGAATGTTACTGGTTAATTATTTTTTACTACAATTTTGGGCAAATCGAGACTTGCTGCTCTGATTCTTTCTTGTCAAAAATAGCCCTTGCATGCAAAATTTAGTTTTTGAGCCCAAATCAGCGCGATCGCGATCATAGTTAGCATTCCTTTGTGAAGGCTGTCTTCACTTAATAGTTTCATTTTCCAACTTCTTTGAATTGTCCTATTCATCCTCAATATTTTGCTATGTCATATTATTTATTTTGGTATTTATTTCTTGCCAATAGCGATAGTGTGATTTACCTGCTACTTGCTAGTCAGGTCTTTTGTTCAGAAAATAACTGCATTAATGAAATGTTTCCCGGCCTTAGTTTTAATTAAATTAATGTTTTGCGCCAAAAACGGTGGCAATTTTTCAGAATACGAATTCGAAACGTAATAAAGGCCTTTGCAGCCTCTTTTAACGCTATCCCATAAGAACTAAAAGTCCTTTCGTTTTACTCACCTCGCCTTACAACGTTGTCGGTTAAGTCAAAATCATATTTGCATCTTATGTGACTTCGATGCTAGAATCTAATTGGGTTACTAATGACCACTGGTGAGTTAAAAAGTTAAATAAATTTATAGTTACACCACAATCTAAGCCGTATTTTCTTTGGACTTTGAGCTTGAACACCTCAACAATGTTATTTAACCATTGTACACGATGCAGACTATGTTTTCACGGAAAAGTGCAGTTGGCTTATTTATAGAAGGTTTCAGGAAGCAAATTGATGCAAGAAATTTACGAAAATAGTAAAATATATTTCAGTTTTTGAAAAATACAAAAGAGTTGTCTCTATTGTGCAATGGACATCATGATTGTCGTGCGTTTCTATGTTCAAGTAAATAAGGTACCATGTTTCTAAATCGGTGAAGTATCAAGATGGATTTTAATCTCTGAAAGACTCTCAACTCTAATTCACGATGCAAATGAGATTTATCCTCTTTTTAGGTAACATCTGAAACCTTTAGGGCAGTAGCACCATGTTTTTACTAAAAACTTTATTTAAGAAAATGTAGAAGAGGACGATCCTAACAGAATCAATGTGAAAAGCTTCCAAATGTCATGAAAATATGACACCCTTGGCAGTGTCTAAACATTGGATTGCAAATTTTTCATTCGTATTTAATCAGGCAGGTGTTTATCATGTTATTTCATTGAAATTCCTTTTTGCTTGATTTATCCTACCTTATCCTGTCTTATTAAGAATAAATTTATGGGAAAACTCATAGAAGTTATTTTAAAATGATATTTGATAAATTTGATTTGTTTTGAACATATTTATCATAGTCAGAAGGAGTCTCTAAACATTCAATGCTATGCAGAAACAGCAAAATATTTTGTCTTGTATCATTTATTTGTATTTAATCAGAGTTTTAGGAAAAATAGCCCAACAGAAATATATATCGTTTCAAATAAGATTGTAAACCCTTTGGAAGCTAACGGTATAAGGACTGGTGTAAGGATTAGCGGATATAAATCTTTCGAGCCTGTTTCATCACTTTGAATATTGAATAAAATTATTTTGAAACTTCGAATAAATCTATGCTAACATCCCTCGTTCTCTAAATTTTCTATATCTTAAAACAAATTTGAATAATACGAAGCAAAACATGAAGTTCAACTATTGCAATAAAATCCCTTGTGCGAATGAAAAATACTTCAAAGAAACTTTGTTATCCAAATAATGCTTTGGTATTTTGTTTTTCATCATCAAGGGTTTTGTTGATATTGTTCCATTTCCATTGCATAGAGTTTCTACAAAAAAGAATGTCAGTAACTCCATTTTTCTCAAGGTATAATTCCTATTTCTCTTAAAATGATAGTTTGAAAGACAATTCAGAATGGAGTAATGTTATGCAATAAAGATTTTAGAAACTCTTGAAATCTAAGAAGAAAAATGAAGATGAATGTATCAATTATTTTTCTTTTAATAATCAGCCTTAACTGATTTTAAATATGTAATTATTTCTCCGAAACTTCTTTATAATTAAATACTTAGCCCTTCTAAGTAGGCAAAAATCACCAACGAAAGGCTTATACATGTTTGCGTTTAAGAGTTCTAAAATATCTATCTTTAAAATTAGCTAAAATTAAAGTTTTTTATACCAAATTTAGAGCTGATACCGTTAGTATTTTGTAATGTAAAATATCATTTCATTCTAGACTAACTTTCAAACCAGCCGTGATTTTCCAACAAGTTGGAACTATACCCTCAGAATAATGCAGAAATGCCGTTACTTACAAATTTTTCAAACAGACATTAGATAGGCCATATTCAGTGTGTTTCATTATGTACGAAACGGAAAAACAAATTAGTTTTTACCATGAATATTGGTCACACCTTCCTGATTTGATATAAACGTAAGGAAGGAATTGTTACCATTTAAATCATAATGATTTATGGTAAATAAGGAAGTGGAGCAGGAGTTGTAATTTTAATGTTCATTTTCTATAAAAATTACCTGACCTTACTTAGGAATATTTGTTGTAAAAATTACGTTTGCTTTAATAGTTCCCAGCATTTTGAAACACAGTAGTTTTAGAAACGACTTTTCGTATGTTATTTAGAAAACTAATTCAATTCAAATTTTATGTGAATCTCCTTTTTATTTTGTTTATTTGTTTGTTTGTTGGTTGCTTGGTCGCTTGGTTGTATCAAAAGAGTTGTTTTTGTTTATGAGGGAATTGGTATGCCAGGACTTGAACAGAATAGTATGATGTACCAGTAACAAACATGATATTTGGAAATTGATATATTGGCTATTACAGTTAACTGTCGGTCTTGACGTGTTTGTTAATGATAATTTTGATAGCTTTGGTGTTATATCAAACAATCACTTTCGATTTCATTTTCTGAACCTACTCTTACGTGCTTTATTTTTCTTTCTTTTTTTGTTCTCTTCTATAATCGAAAATAAATACCTGGATAATTCATGAGATTTTTTCGATTCATACTCCGGCACAAAGAAATGTAGCTGTTTATTAAGTGAAACGAAAAACGAAGGTACATTATGTCACCTCCAACCATCTAAATATCTAAATCCCACATGCCACGAGGTAAAGTACTCCTTTTGTGTTCATTCCTGGTCGTAACTAGTTGATATTCCTTCAATGATGCAGACTTTTTTCTAGAATACAGTGTAGAAGGTTATGTATTGATTGTGCTGTCCCGACGTGGTACGTCGCTCTACACTCTACATCATTTGTTCGATCATATCTTTTGCAATGAGGCTGACACCATGTATTACGATTTTGTACATTTTCTTTAGCCCTTTTTGTTGCTTTTAGCGTAAACTCCAGCATGAGCAAACTTTAATTATATAGTTGCTGACTTGACAGTTCACGAGTGGAGCCGTGGCCGAGTGGTTAAGGCGCTGTTCGCCTGAACGAGAATTCCGAGTTCGAATCCCTTGTGAGGCTTTCGATAGTGAATTTTGCCAATCACTGTTTATTCTGCTTGGTGTCCTAAGGTGTTTCCAAAAAGGCAGGACCCTCATTGATAGCGCAGCTCATGAAGAACTGAAAAGGCTATCCTGGGTAGTTAATCACATCATATCATATCATATATTATATCATCATATCACATCACGGTTAGAACAGAGTAAGTGGCCAAAAAATTCGATATTTTTTGGTTTCGCTATCTCAATCATGTACTGTAGGGTTTTGGCCTCTTAATGTATCGATATTTGCACGTTGAAAGCTGACATCATAGTATTAGTACCGTTAAGACATATATATGACAGATGAATACATTCTTCAATTTCTGATTATTAAACTTTACTTTTTCATTTTCAACAAGTTTTCTTATGTTTTTAAACCCACTTGTTCCATTGCTTTTAAAGGATGATACTGTTGGTTTAATAAGAATAGGGCTAAAACTAAATAGCATAGACTTCATTCCTGCTTTTCATTGAATTCTACACTCTTATCTTCTAAACTAGATGTGCAGTTGAGTTAATGGTGTACGTATGTCGCCTGATTAAGCTGTTGAATGATTTAACCTAAGGTAATGTCGGTTTTGAGCTATAAAATTTCTTTTTTTTGTAAACTTATGCTTTTTTAGTATTGATGTTATAGTTATAAAGTGTATACAATGTGTTTTCACTGTCGCTTAGTTAAGTTAAATAGTTCGCAAATAATCAGATTTTAACGAAATTACCTTTTCAGCCTGCAAAAATTCACAAAAATTCTCCCATTAAATTTTAACCAACACCGACAAAAATTGACGTCTTTACAAAGTTTTCTGACGTCACCAAGGAAGGCAACGAATAAGTAATCTGTGAGTGAAATTTTCATGGTAAAAGCATTTCCCCATCAACAGTTCCTTCAAAAACAATTTGTACTAAACTTCTTTGAAATTGAAACCTACACTCCTCATTTTGAGCATAATAGGCCAAGTAATGATTCAGACCTATAAATTTACATGTGTGTAACTTACATTTATAAATAATGGCAAAGTTTGCGATTCTAGCTTTTTCACATTGAAACAATTTATGAAAACTCAAAGGAAATATTGAAATATTTTTTTGGCACACTGCAGAGAAAAGTTAGCCTGTGAGAAAATCCAATTCTAAGTACTTTAATTTTTGTCATTTCTGTCAAAATTTCACCGGACAAAAAGTAACATCATTGATAAATCAATATTGGCGAAGTCATGCAGGCACCTGATGTTGCAAATAAGCATAATTTTCGTTTTTCTTATGTTCTTACAAATAATCTCTCAGTGGTGTGTTCGAAGCTTTTCTATGATATGATATTGCGATTTTAACTCTTTGATCGCGTGAACGCGTGACTTTTGAAAACCGGGATGATTATTAGAGTTTTGGCGAGATTTGTTGAATCTGTAGAACTAGTTGGCTTACATAAAAAAAACTCTTTGCAGTGGAGAGCAACAGTGAAGGTGAATAAGAAAAACACAAATGAAATTATTTATAAGATTCCACTCGTTATTCTCCGTTATTGCTAACTTGCATCTGTGTAAGAAGAGCATACTTAAAATGAAAATCACGTGGGCACTGTTCTAAACTTTGGATGTTCTTTGGTCGGAGGCGGGAGAAGAATAGCGTTTAAAAATGTATTAGCTAAATTTTGTTTTGCAAAGCTGCTTAATAGTTTTTCCAAAGGTACATCTTTTTATCCATAAATCCTGTTTTTGTGCGGTTGAAAGATGCACAACGTTAATGTGGCATAATAAAACAAGACCCAATTGATATGTTTTTTTTTAGTTTTGCTTTACATTTTCTCTTCCTTATATTGAGGGTGTTCTAGAATGCCTACCCCATTATGTTTGCACCTATTATTAGTTAAGAAGATGTCACCAATTATATCATTCTTGAATCGAATGACCCAACAGCAGCTTTTTTGGGCTAGGATAAGGATTGTACTGAATCGCTAGGTCTCCCCTACTGTTTGAAAATGTTAGGCGAAATATTTTGTCTATTATTTGAAATCGCGGAAAAACCCGTTGTACCAATCGGTGGGGAAGTTTGCATACCGCAAAATGACAAAAACGTTGTGCTTTTTGTGAGATATGTCAGTAGGTAAACAACTAGAGTAGAAAGAAAGCGTATATAGTTTTGCGGGTAAGTAATTTATGCGATGTAGCGTTATGACTATACATAGTAAACTGGATGTATGCGATATACAATTTTTACCTTTCGTTTAAAGTTGTGTAGTCTTCACTATTTCGTAGTGAACTCTTTTAAACTTAGGCAACTTATATCAGTAATAGTATGATATTGAGAGAAATTCAGGATGCCTAATCCCTTTTTTGCCTGAAAAGCCATAGTATTGCGAACTGATTGTGTGGTTTTATTTTTTGAGAGATGTATTTTTGTTATTTACACCCATCGTCCGATATATTCTTAATTGTTTATTTAGTACAGATTTTCCATTTGAAACAAACACAAATTAACGTTTATAATTTGTGCTTACTTTTATTTTATTCATCAATTTTGCCACTTATTCACTTACGTAATCGCTGCAAATTTTGATAAGATACAATCATCAAATTAAAATATTCGAAAACCAAATCATTGAAGTCTGGCAGCCTGAGTGGGAAATTACGATTTGATGCACCCTGTTAGCGTAGTAACTATGTATCAAGGCGTAGTTAGTCATACAATTAGTGTAGTCCCGATGAACTTGGTTTGCTTTGCCCATGGCTATAACCCTAAATCGGCTTAGTACGCTAGGATTTTGAAATTTAGTATGTAATTAAGGTTTGAAATTATATAGTTAAGAACTAGACAATCATGCTGAAATATCAATGGTTGCTATGATTACCCTATGACGTCACAATAAACCTCGAAATCGATTTACAAAAGTTACGTTATTCTGGAGTAAAATGAATTTGTCACGCATTGGTCATTTACATATTTTTTATCGATTTTGTATATTTTTACACATAATACAGGTACAAGATCTTAACTGTTCAATTATTAGTAATAGTTGATTTTATCCATTACAGATGAAGCAAGGTTTGAAGGGTAAATTGTCGTTTTTTTGCTAACTGTAAAGTTCTTTGCTTGGAGATGTGTGAAAGTAAGAAGAAATTAATTAACTTGGGGGATAGGAAGAAATTGACGGGTTTGTACAGGCCAGGCTGGAAGTCCATACCCTTGCAGCAGGCGCCATTTTCGATATCTTCACGAAGTGGTAGATAATTTTCGAAGAGAATATATTCTTGAAAATGCCTTTATATCTTTGATATTGCGTTTGGAAATTTCGATTTGCTATGCAAATTTCGAATAGGTAACAGCAGTGGATTTAAGATCTCGTGTGGAAAATTTAAAATTTGTCAGTTTCATATTGTGATGAATGCAATTCGAGGATTTAAAGATTTAAAGTATTATTAAATTTGAACTTATCTTTTGTAGATTCTGAATTTAAGATCTTAAAATCTTCCAGGTTAAATGTCTTTATAAGCTCCTCTTAGGGTCTTTTGTTGAAGTTTTTTATGCATACCTTTATTTTTTTTGAAACGAGCTCTTGTTAATCTAAGAGAGATTTGATTTGAAATTGATTTTGATAATAATTGATTTTGAATTTAAGTTCAAATTGAGTAGAGATCTTAAAAGTTTCATTAAGTGATAAGAAAGATCGTATAATTACGCCATTAGTAGATAAATATTAAGTAAAAAGGTGGCAGTATTGTATTGAACTTTGTTGAAATTGCTGTCATTGAATTGATCTTAAACCAATTAAAGCATCTACAGACTCAATTTCGCTGTCTTTAGCATTGACGTAACCTGACGCATGCGTAGGTACTGGCCTAGGTAAGCATTATTACGAAATTCAGGCTCTTATGATAATAACAGTGGAAGTCTTGTTTGTTGGTTCGTTCCGATAAATCTTTGATGTTATGAGCTTTAGATATAATTTTGGAACCTCTTTTAAATAATTCTATATTGTTCTCACACCAAGTTTTCTGGTCGTGCTGTTATATTTCATCAAAATTTTGGTATTTATTTTCCGATATTTCTCGTGACTTCTTCCCTCAATTCCTCTATGAAATTTGTTTTTCTTTTGTCTCCAAAACCACAATTGGTTAAGAGCTTTGAAACCTTAACTTAAGCACATCATATAAATGTAAACATTTATACAAGATTGAGAAATGAATGAGTAGGAGTTTCTCCTCTACTAAGTAAAATAACCTTCGCTATTTTCTATGGTGTCTGCTTTGAAACAAGTGTCGTCTGGCTTTGCCACTGATATTATAATTTAGGGTATTATTACTGACTTGAAAAATAACGCCTAAACAAAATCGTAATTCAACTTGCATAAGATTTTAAAACAATAATCAAAGTTTGAAAACGTCCAAGCAAGTCTAAAGTCCAAGCAAGTCTAAAGTTTTGAAATGTAAGAAAGTAAAATTCATATCAAAATTAGTGAGCTGGTGAGTTCATGGAATAAGAAATGCTTCTCATCTTTTTTAGATTTCAACGCCATATTTCAATTTGCGCTTCATGCGTTCAATTCTTGTCCACTATTTACGGAATTCCAAGATAAGTAAGTTTCATTATCATTACCTTTGCTAGTTTACGATTTTACTTTTCAGCTATAACTGATATTTAATAGTTCTCCCTGATGATGCGAGACTTTTTACACCAATTTGTCTTTTACGTTGACTTTGTCACTAAGCTTTCATTTCGTGCGAAAGTTCTTCATTATGCAGCACGTGTATAATATTTTACATAATTTTCAGTATTAGTGTGGGCAATATAATTTTCCCCAAAACGTTTAACAACGTTGCGACTGTTCACGTAATATGAAAACAGAATGAGTTCTCAGATCAGCAAGTTCTTCTGATATGGATAATAAATTGATAGTATAAATTAAATAATCAATACGTTAGTTATTACAACAGTTGACTTTCTACTTCCTCCATGTAATTATCTTTCCCTTTGTTAAAAAGGAGGTATCTGCACATTTCCTCTGTATTTGGCTTATAGGGACCCGTAGTCTATCTGATTTACCGCTCCTAATTTTTTTTCCTGCAACTGGTCAATCGGCAGATGCCCAAAGTCCACTATGTATATATCATGAAATACGGAGCATGAACAGAAGAATCGCGTTGCAACAATAGGAAAAAAATAAAATAATAACTTCCCTATTTTTCGCACTATAAAACAATCAGCTTGGACTATTTATAACAATTGAAGTTCTATGTTAATACTTTCCAGTCTTCAAACGTACCATATAAGTATAAGTATAGTAAGTATACGGTATATGTATACCGTAAAAGTATAGTTTCCATTCTTCAGAGCTCTCGCCTAAAGATTCTCCCAAGGGCCCCAGGTATATCTGTTACGCTCCTGGCCGACAAAAAAGTCTGAAACGCGTTATCGGATAGACTACGTCCTTCGTTGTTTCACATTTTTAGAATTATAAAGACCTCTCTGCTCGCAGCATAACTTTCCCAAAGAATGTTAAATGCTTTTTTTAACTTTCTTTTGTAGCATTCATTAACTTCCTTTTGATTGATTTCGTCTTAGTTAAATATATTTAGCCATACAGGAGCGCTAAATTCTAAAATTCAACCCGATCTTAACATTTACCCGGCTACATTAAAGGCCTCATATTTCAAACTTCCTATGGCCACTGTAGAGTTAGAGTTTTGTGTGTGTTTGTGTTTTTTTGTTTTTTTTGTTTGTTTTTTTTCTCAATTTTGGTCACTAATTTCAGTACTGTTTAAATTAAGTTTTAAATTTTATGTTATTTTTTCTTCTTTCTAAATTTTCATCCATTATTCCTGTCCGATACATTTTAGATATATGCTAGATTTTACTTTGATTATACTGTCAATTTGTCTTTTTCATTTACATGTATGTATGAAAACTGCAAATTTTTATGCTAGTTGTCCTCTCCCGTCTCCTAGATTCGAATTGGTCTGGTTGTACATCTTTGTTATATAGAAGCACTATAAAACAATCAGCTTGGACTATTTATAACAATTGAAGTTCTATGTTAATACTTTCCAGTCTGTCAACGTACCATATATGTATAAGTATAGCAAGTATAAGTAAAGTTTCCATTCTTCAAAATTACTGACCTTTGCATGGACGTCTGCTTACAACAAGGGTCCCCCAAAAATTTTAGACTAACTTAATTTTCAAATTTACATTGCAGATGAAATGGTAAAAATTTAAAATTAGAATTTAAACAATTTCTTAATGAATTTTCATTTATATTTAACTAAAAATATTGTTTCAACTTCCTTACTTTACGGCTTTTTTGCGTGGTACTTAAGTTAACCTTGTTAAAGGGGCCCCCACCTAAAGATTCTCCTAAGGGCCCCAGGTATTTCTGTTACGCACCTGGCCAACAGACCATTTGTAGGACAAAAAAGTCCAAAACGCTTTATCGTATAGACTACGTCCTTCGTTGTTTCACATTTCTAGAGTTATAAAGACCTCTTTGTTCGCAGCATAACTTTCCCAAAGGATGTTAATTGCTTTTTTAACTTTCTTTGGTAGCATTCATTAAATTCCTTTTGATTGATTTCTGCTTATTTCAATATATTTAGCTGTACAGGAGCGCTAAATTCTAAAATTCAATCGATATTAATATTTACCCGGCTACATTAACGGCCTCATATTTCAAACTTCCTATGGCCACTGTAGAGTTAGAGCTTTGTGTGTGTGTGTGTTTGTGTTTTTTTTGTTTTTTCCTCAATTCTGTTCACTAATTTCAGTACTGTTTAAGTTAAGTTTAAAATTTAATGTTATTTTTTCTTCTTTCTAAATCTTGATCCATTACTCCTGTCCGGTATATTTTAGATATATGCTAGATTTTACTTTGATTAAATTGTCAATTTGTCTTTTCCATTTATGAAAACTGTTTTTTCTACTGATTAATGTACCTGGAAGAGCATTATTAGATATACAAGTTGAAGCATTAATTATTCGTACCAAAATCCTATAAAATCTTTTTCGAAACTTGTCTGTGCTTCAAAATATAAAAAACGAACATTCCATGTTGCTTAGATAATCTTGACAAATGCGTATTGTAATACTTTTTGTAATGTTTTGCTTGATTTTATTGTGGAAGACTTCCCAATAAAGTGCCAAACCGACTGAATTCGGTAAATTCATAATAGAATTGTAAAAACTTTGAAGAAACTTATAAGCATGTTAGAAAATCTTCGGCAATGATGATTTTGCTGTATCTGTCTGTCGATTTTGTCTATTCTGCTCTTTTACTTAAAATTATTAAAGAAAGGCGTTAGAGGTGTGTTAATTTGAGTAGAGCAATTGACTTGAATCATTTTGGAAGTCATCATGAAATCTTTTCTAAATGCATTTTTTCCTTAATGTTTTGTGTTTAGGTAAGTATGATGAAAACCTCTGTTTGTTTTACTTTTATATCTTTTAGTTTACATTATTTTTTATATTCATCCAAGTGCATCTACCTTTTGAGATAACTTTTTTTCTAAAGATGCCCGGCTGCTTGTTTCAAAAATATTCAGTTTTCTGACATCTAATTACTGCCTAAGGGATTTTTCGAGTGTCCCGGAGTTTATGAATTTAAAGTGGGGAAGAATCTTGAAATGTTTATGCTAGTTGTCCTCTCCAGTCTACTAGATTCGAATTTGTCTGGTTCTACATCTTTTTTTACTTAGAAGCAACGTCTTTTCCAGTGTTCAATATCTTTAAAAATCCTATTTCATTATAGGTGTAATTAAACGAAACTCAATGTCTAAAATGATAAAGAAGCTAGCAAATGACATCGTATCCTTATTTTTTCTTCGATAAACTTTCACAATTTTCATATTTTTAGATATTTTAAAACCGTTAAACAGGCTCGTTAAAGTTCAGGATTATCTCAACTGAGGAACCTACTTTCGGTTTTATTTTTTGCCAAAGATAGAGTCTATTTTAAAATGAACCTTTTTTTCAAGGATTAACCAAAACTACGTTCGTAATGCAGTTGTACAAATCGCATTAGCTTGTGTTTTAGGGGGCATACATATGAATAATTAAACAAATTACGAAATTACGTAATAACTATTGACAATGACTTGTAATGGTCTCCAAATGTGCATTTTTACTATTTCCTTGTGTTCTGCGCAACTTTGTAATTTTTGCGCAACTTTGTAATTTCTGCGCAACTTTGTAATTTTCGAGCTGCGCAACTTTGTAATTAGGAAAGTTTTCACTTTTTGATCTAACCAGAAATTCATCAAATTTAACGATCTTTTAACAATCATCTACCGAGTTGAGAGGTCATATTTCCGTTTTTTACGAGCACTTTCTTTATAAGATCCTCCTTTTTAAAGTCATTATTTTGATAATTCATCATGTTTATCAACTATGCAGGGTTGAGAAGTGATATTTATTCGTTTTTTATATGCATTTTCTTTATAAGAACCTCCTTCTAAAGTCATTATTTTTGATAATTGATCATGTTTATCAACTATGCAGGGTTGAAAAGTGATATTTATTCGTTTTTTATAAGCACGTTTTCTATAAGAACCTCCTTCTAAAAGTCATTACTTTGATAATTGATCATCTTTATCAACTACCTTATCGGCCCTTTTTACGCCGGTCCTTAATCCGCCACTCCCGAATTTCGGGATAACGCCATTTAGGGCCGTGCCTTACGCCAGTTGCAGTATTACATGGAAAAATAGATCATTTTTCAGAATATTTTTACAAAGAATCCTTAAAATCTG
>JAUBWS010093064.1:0-11393 GCA_032270445.1 Darlingtonia californica | reverse complement strand
TCGAGGTTTTTTTGGGATCGATCTCAGTATAAGCTTGCCGATAGTGCTTGCCGATAGTGCAAACAACTTAGCAACTTCTGCAATCTTTAAAAGCTTATATATAGCTCTAAGATTATTCAAAAGCTGCAAAGATAGGACAGGATACATAATGAAGCCTAAGCAGACAGACGAGCGTGCGCGGTTTCAACAGTGAGGTTTTATTTTATTTTTTTCAGACAGAAATGACACTTACAAGCTTTCTGCTAAATTTGAAAAAAAAAAAAAAAATGACCCTGTAAGCTGAGTTTGAAACTGATGTCAATTACCTGTAACTTATATCAGCTTGAACTATAAGTTGAATAAGGATTCTATTGGTGATGTAACTAAGTGTTATATATAGTTCAAAGACCAGCAATTAGTCAGGGACAGCAAGTCTTCACTTTCATTTTTGTTTTTTTCCAATGATGATGAGTTTGTTTCCAGGTCTTGCTTTTAACATTATGCCGGAATTTATGGGGTGATGGGAGATGGGGGAAATAATTTCAATATGGCTTCCTCACAGTTTGGTGATAAAGCCGCTAAAACGATTGAGAGGTAAGTAACTCCTTAATACAGAAAGCCTCTGAACAAGAGATGTTTTGATAACGTACGCCCGGACTAACTCCCACTCCCACTTTGGATCATTCTGAAAAACACCTGTCAGTATCTGGAATACTAACGTCAGATACTGACGGCCTTTTCAAAACTGGGTGAAGTCACCATTTTTCCACCACTTGATATTTTCATCTTCAAAGGCTAATATCTTGGGAGCAAACACAATTCAACCTGGAGTAGATGATAGAAGTTGAAGTTGTCAAAGTTTTGGACAACTGTTGCAACTCTATTAATAATAAATAATTGATGAATGTACATTGTGCTGTAACTTTTCTAATGTTTCTCATTTTCAAATGAAACTTAACACACTTATGCAGCATGGTTCAAGATTTCACATTTGTGCAACGTTTCATGAAAATTAAGTCACGTGATCACAAGTTATGTAATAATGACGTCATAATAGCGAAACATCACTAATGTCACTCTCTGGGCAATTTTGTACCCTGCAAAAGAGAAGTTGACCCTGACTGTCATTTGATGTTATTTCATACCTGATATTCACATCTGTTCTGCCTGGTCTTGCCTGGTATTTTCCTTGCACTCTTCTTGCAAGTCTTCTCCCAGTCATACAGTGGGAGTGTGCAGTGAAGTGAAGATGTGTATGTAATACATTTAAGCTGTAAGGCAGCCGGTCAGTCAGTTGGCATTTCATCATGTCAGATTTTTTAATGTAACACAACAGTGACAGTGGTACCACTTCAAAATGAACTTCTATTTTGTAAGAGGATCGCAATTTCGAAGGCCCCATGTTTGTTTGAATTTGTGGATTTTCAGATGAGTCAATCTTTCAGAATAGTTTAGTGGGCTTATTTCAGCTTTTGGTCTGTAAAATACACATTAAACTGGTGGCAAAATCAAAACATGTATCGATAATCCAATTTTTTGAAGATGAAGATGTATTAGTGGTCCAAATTCCAAGTCAACCGCCCCCCCCCCCCCCCCCCCAGCTAGGACTTTCTCCAGTGCCAAAGGCGACTGACCTATAACAAAAAAAGTAAATGCTTGAAGGGTTAAATGGCAAGCTTCAGCATGACTTATGATTTTTTTTAATCATCATCCAAAACACAAGCTAGACTGTTGTCTTAAATTTATTGGGCTCATTGCTAATTCTTTCAAGTACTGAATATCTGAATTTTTACACTAGCCTTAAATGGGGTTTATTTAGACTGTGCAGCGTTATTGAGGCAGACTATGAACAGGCCAGCGTTAAAACGTCCAAAATTTTGAAATCTTTTCAAAAAGTGGAGTTGATTTTGAGTCTTTTTTTGATCCAAGAGAAGCAATATGTCTAGGGATGTGTGGCCAAGCACAATAATGGAAGTTTTTGTCTTGTGGATATATAAAGAGAAAGAGTGTGGCTGTAGATAACAAGGTCTATTTGACTATCAATCTTGTTTAGACAATATTTACTTGAGATTTGCTCATTAATTTTGTGATGCGCTCCTAATCGCACTTTAAAAGGTAGAAAAGTTTTTTTGTGTCACTAACAAGTGCCAAAATTTGAATATAGTATATAAATTTTTTTAGCTAGCTGACTTGTTTTGTGAAACTAACAATTAATACTTCTTACTAACATTCATTCATTGTAGATTTTGTAATGAAACTGTGTTGGAGGCATCGATGGCTTCGAAAAAGACTGCTTTTTTTACTTCTATTGGTTTCGTATGCCATTTTCTATCTTCTGAATTTGCAAAAATGGCAATGGTATAAAATGGCTGAACAAACAGAATGCAAAATTCCAGAGACTTATAAACAAGCATTGAATTCACTGATCAAAGATGCACATGAAGTTTTAAATAAATTTAAACTAACCCACATTTTAATCTATGGAACGTACGTACTAATCACTAATAAAGGTCCAAAATTTAGTGTTTTGTTTTCTTTTTAAAACCCTATTACTACCGGGGTTTTGGTGTTTTGAATCAGAGGGGTAGATTCTGCGCCCCACCCCCTACGCCTTGTGAAAATGTCTGATAGAGAAGGGCTATGGGCATGAAACTTGGCACGCAAAATTTGCATAAACTCTAGAAAGTGGTAACTTTTGCTGAGGTCATTAAAAATGTGCAGACGTCCAGCATTTTTGAATAAAATCCCAAAAAAGTGTACCTTAGAAAATCATTGATAACTTTTGAATGGAAAATGAAATATGGAAAAAAGGATTATGTCATCATCCATCACATAATTTAGCAATATGTTACCATTTGATGGCATTTTCTAAAGTAATTTTGTGCAATCTACTGTATGTTCAGATTTGAAGTCCATATCTTTCATAGTTGGAAAATACTTCTTATTTGAATTTTTAGCCTTTTTATAAGCATTTATGAGGAATTTGGATAGTCTTGTTTCAGAATAGGACCATAATTACTGAAGTAAAATAGGTTTGACAAAGAAATGCTGTACACCATTGTCTTCAATAATTTTATCAAAATTCACAAAGTTTCAAGGTGCTGTTTTTGAAGTTATTAAATAAAACGCTGCCCCCTGTTTCTTGCCCCCCCCCCCCCCCGCCCCGGTAGTTATAAGGCTAAAATCTCTGCATCAAGCAATCTAGGGGACTTTTTTCTAGTCTATTCTTGGAAATAAATGGACCTCCATTCTGTTTAAATTTGGTACAACGCAGTCTATTTATTCCTGAATAGACTTGAAAAATGGTCACTTTAATACTTAGAACAGATCTTTGAAAATATATTTAAAAAATGCTATGGTTTGATTATTTCAATTAGAAGTTGTCAGCCATGAAGCTCTTGATGAACTTCAGGATAATGACAACCTAACCTATGCGAAAATGAGAATAACAAAATTTAGCTAAAAAGAAAACATAATGCATATTATTTAAAGTGTATACCAAGCAGAACTTATCAGCAACCTTCGCATTCAGATACACACTTTCACAAATAATCTAATTTATAGCCTTGTAATACTAACTGTAATTCCCAACTAATATTTTTTTTCTTAGCTTATTTGGTGCCATACGAGTTGGAGCACCATTGCCTTGGGATAATGATTTTGATATTGCACTTCTAACAGAGGAAGTTGATGCCATTGACAATGTTGCTTTTTTAAAGGCTTTTCAAGCTAAAAACATTCACATATATTACCGCCATTGGAAAGGAGAATATGTTATTTCTCGGAATGAAGCTCATGGTGATCTAATGTTATTTTCTAAGACATGGTTTGGTGATCGAGGAAGGACTGGCATTGAACCCTGGTTATTCTTTGTCCATTTCAGGAGATACCACCAAGCACCAGCTAGATTATTTGAAAAACCATTACCCATGCTTCAATTTCTTGATATGAATATGTCTGTGCCTCATGAAGGTTTAGAAATTCAAAAATCTTTTTTTCCTGACGACTGGTGGAAGGAAGTCAAACCAAAGGGATGCAATTGAAAATTTGCACCGTTACTATGATTGCAAATGGCTTTTTTCAGATCTTTCAATTTAATTGAAGAGTATAAGAGTCTGTTTCATGTTTCTCCAAGGCAGATTTTATTTATCTATAAATATTTAAATTAGTCAACAATTGAATTTATATTTTTGTTTAGAAAATGAAATAATTTTTGTTGTTCATAGAAATAGCTACGTCATTGGTGACAGTAATCTATAGAAATGAGTCTTAGCAAAGTCTAGCATATACTGCCAGAATAAATACAATTCTCTGTGAAACTATCTACATTTTTTTTCCTTACATGATATTGCTCTCAAATCAATTTTTTGAACATAAGATTTCTAGCATATACTATGTATTATATGACTCCAAGAGATTGTCATTATCCCAATGAAAAAAATTTTATAGGGGTTATTTTTAGAAAATGGTTTACTTATGTAGCAGATAGAACAGATTCTTTATTGGGATTAAATGTGACCTTCCAAGCGATTTGGAGTACATTGATTTTGACCGTTCTGTATATCAGTTATCTTTTTATCGGTCAAATACCGGTCAAATTTTTGCGGTTTATCAGTATTTGATTTTTACATGATAAGTCGAGCCATTTGCTTTTTTAAGAAAGACTGAAAAATTCTCTTTTTTGGCTTTTGGCAAGTTTCTTAAGAAGGTTTCAAAAAAATCTGTAGAAAGGATGGTTTAACAAATTTTTGTGTCGGACAAAATTTGATCGATGACCTGTTTCTAAATGATTGAAAGGATTTGATTTTGTGGATTTTCATGTATTAGGCTAATATTCATGAAATCCACAAAATTTAATCCCATTAAGATAATTAAATTATTTTTCAAGTAATTTCTTTAGATGATATCTGTTGCAATTAGTATTAATCAGGGGACCCAGCGTGCATAAATCATATAGTCATAAAGTTGGTAATTTTGGCAGTATAATCATAAAAACAGCATAAAATTCATGATTATCATAAAAAACCATAAATTTTCAGTTTTATCCGTGTTACTTTATGGAGTAAATTTAGTAATTCGAATTTGGATTAATCTAAATGATAATCATAATTTTCTATTTTCTTCAAAAAGAGTGACAATGATATGTTTATTAACAGCTATCTAGACTCCCAAGTTCAAAAATCTTCTCTCTTATCAAACATTTAAACAGAAGAAACATATTCCTATGGTCTTTTTCTGCACTTTTTAAAGGAAATGCTTTTTTCGGGAGCTTCTACAATCCAAAATTTTCCTTCTCTCCAACCCTGCAATTTTTTGTGCCTCTCAGGTCCAACCATGGTGGCGCCACTCTAACCCCTATGACCCCTCCGTCCTGATTAAAAGTTTTGGTTATCGACCTGCTTTTGGTTTTTATTGGAAAAGAATCATCCTACCAGGTTGTAGATTTTCATGTATAGGTCTTTAAGAAGTGTTTGAGGTGAATAAATTCGGGCATAATATCTGCTTTATCAAAGTAAAATAGCATGAAAACAGTATTTAAAAAATGGAATGAAATCATTAAAGAATTTGGTTTTTTTGGCTGGGACTCCTGATTATTTAGGCTTTTACTCTCCAAATTTGGTTATTATATTATTTGATTAACAACACAATATTAAACGGAAATTAGAAGTAGTATAAGAAATGTATAATGACCTAAATAATGTGACGATTTAAGAGTAGTTCCTTTATCTAAAAATGTACAAATACTTTTAGAAAATCTTGATTATATTCCAAAGATTGTCGGAATTTATTTATGCATGTAATTACTAAACCCTCTATATTTACCTCTTCTAGCCAACACTCTGGTATGAAGACAGTTCTAAATAATTCAGCCTCCAACAGCTGTTAAATTCTCTCACTGCAATCAATTAAGCATATTTTTACTGTATTTAACCCACTCTTGTTTGTATGTATACCAAATACATTCACAAAACTATCCACATTGTGGATAGATCAAGATCGAAACTCAACCTAAGCGAACTATTTTTTCCAATATTTTTTACTAGCAAAATCGTGAAAAAACCCATGCGGAAGAGTGTTTTCTATTATGTAAAAATAAAAATACTCCTTCACATAGGGCTTTTATACTAGTTTTTCTCGGTAGGAATGTACATGCAAGTTTTCACTTTTTGCAGTGGATAGAGAAAAGTTTTGAGTGCGAAAAGTTGTTTAGCTTAGAAACTTTGTGAAGTTCGGCTCACACTTCTTGGTCATCTGTCTTTAGCCATGTTGACCTTTACGTTTATAATTTAATAAACAAGTTGTTTTGATTGTATTTCTTTAGCGGAATTCGTTGCTTGAAATCTAGGAGTTTGTAAAATGATCACACGTCTAACAGTTTGTAGAGGGTCGGATAGTTTGGTCGGTCGAACGCTCACCTCACAATCGAAAGGTTCCTGGTTCGAGCCCGACCCGCGTCCACTCAACGCTTGAGTAGCATAGTGAAGGTAATCTGATTTATGCAGTAAATTATTGGGAGCTGATGATAGGTGTGACGCTCCATATCAGCAATATAATATCTTACTAGTCCAGCGCAATCGAAAAGGGGATAGACTCCCTCGTTGCATGGGTGATACCGACATAGGCCTCTCCGACCTAATTACTTATTTACTATTAGATGGGTCTGTAAAATCATTTCTACTAGGGAATGGACACTGATAATTTTCAGGGTTAACTTTATATGCAATGGCAGTTAAAAATTTATTTACTAGTTAGATTTTTCTGGGTAAAAATATTATTAACGAATTCATCTTCAACGCGCAATATGTTATTATAAAGATGAGTAATATATTGTTTAGAAATAATGCAAAACCGATACTTTGCATCATCAGAACTGCAATAGTGACTAATGTGTCTAATGCAAATAATCTTTGTGTTAATAAAAGAGAATCGTAAAATTTTTTGTAATCATAATTTAGTCAAAAGTCTTTCAGATTTCACTGCACGTGTACATACTACTATATAAACAGCCAATGCAATCAAAAGAATCCCCATGGGTTACTTGATGTGTACTATGATTTGACCATGGCCATTATGACTGTTGAAAAGTATTAATTGTTATAATTGGCTATCAGTTATGTAGTAAAGACCATAATCAACCATTTAAAATTGATTGTCTTTGCTGTTTTTTTTTCGATGATAACATCAAAAAATACTGTTAATAATATTATAAGAACTTCATGTTGTCGGTTACTGCACACAATCTAAGAAGAAATTTGAAAAGAGTCATCAAAGGCCAAAGTTGTTTGTCAAGGTTGAAAGGCTAAGCATATTTTGGAAATGGAGTAAGCCATTTAGATATGTCATCTAAAACTAAAGTTTGATACCATTTCTTAATTGTGTCTATGTGAGATTACTCCTGATACTTAGAAGCATAATAAAAATGATCAAAATTCTTGATAGACTGTTTGGTTATCAGACTACTGTCTGTATTCAACAGATTTTGTCATCTGAAGTATACGGTTGCTAACCTCTTTACTACAACTATTAATACTTACTAATAATACTTATAAAAATTGAGATTTGATTCTATGTGAAAATACACTTGGCAAGATGTGGTGTAAAGTTTTCTGTCAGTAGTAGTAGTAGAACCACCAATTGAAGAACTGGAACTGTTCATCTTCGTAATATCAAATTAACAGTAAATTGACCACTCTCTCTCCGATAGTTAGTAATTGCGGTGAGATAGGGATGAATGTGCTCTGAGCCTTTACCTTATCATCAATGATTTTGACTTTGATTGAAATTTGAAGAAACTTTTATAATTCCTTATATAGGTCAGGAGGTATGAAACTAATGCTTCTACACACCAGAGCACGGCGAGTAAAGTTTATTTTATTGTTGGTGATAGCATTCTTCATATTTTACATTTTGAACTTGCAAGGATGGCAGTGGTATCAGATGGTTGAACAAAAAGACTGTGAAACACCAAAGAAATATATGGAAGCATTGAAATCACTCATCATGGATACTCATGACATCCTAGAAAAATTTAAGCTCACTCATATACTTGTATATGGCAGGTATGTTTAATAGTAGGGTCCCAAGAATTGTCTGAAACTGCTAGTTCATAAGAGAATTGTTTCCTAGCATTTCGCTGCCGAAAAAATGCCATGGGAGGGGGATACGATGGAAAACCCCTCCCGTGTTTACGTGTCTGGTAGTTGTTGTATTGAACCCAATTATAAATAAACACGGTTTAAGCAGTTTTAGTTATTTTGTGCATATCTCAATATTTATCAAAGACTTTAAAAGTATAGCATTCGAAATAAATTATCTTTAGTTCACAATTTCATTTTTCCTAGCTTAATGTTATTTATGTTTTATTTAGTCTGTATGGTGCAATGCGAGTTGGAGCACCATTACCTTGGGATAATGATTTTGATATTGCACTTCTAACAGAGGAAGTTGATGCCATTGACAATGTTGCTTTTTTAAAGGCTTTTCAAGCTAAAAACATTCACATATACTACCGCCATTGGAAAGGAGAATATGTTATTTCTCGGAATGAAGCTCATGGCGATCTGATGTTATTTTCTAAAACATGGTTTGGTGATCGAGGAAGGACTGGTATTGAACCCTGGTTATTCTTTGCACATTTCAGAAAATACCATCAAGCACCAGCTAGATTATTTGAAACACCGTTACCCACACTTCAATTTCTTGATATGAATATGTCTGTGCCGCGTGAAGGATTGGAAATTCAAAAACATTTTTACCCTGCTGACTGGTGGAAAGAGGCGAAACCTAAAGGATGTAATTAGATAGTTACTATTATTTTTATTTTATTTTTATACTATTGCTGATGTTAGATTATTTTTGCGAAGTTTGGTATTAAGTCTTATTTACATCAAATCATCTTGCAAGTGCAGTTATTTCAAAAACAAATTGACTGATAAGATCATGTGTTAACTGAAGTTTGTGATCTTTGCTTGATTTCGGAGAAGAATCTGTTTTTCCCGCAACGGCAACAGCTAAGATGGTATCCCTTTTGGCGGGAAAAAGATTTTGACATATGCATTAATCTTTATTTTACAAATATCTTGTTAGAATTATTTTTGTTTTTTTTCTTAGACATACTTTAAAATGCCGACTTGTATAATATGCTTGCATTCATGCATAGATTTTTTTAATTGACATAGTATAATTTATGATGTTGTTGTTTGATCTTGAAACTTTCAAAAATTAGTGCTTTGATTTTTGGATTCACGACAGTTTGATTAAAATTTCAGATGACCATCTTACGAATTCTGATTACAGAAAATCGGCAATAAGAATCATTGAAGCTATACAACTGTCCCATGAAATGACCTCCTAGTCTATACAATAAACTTACTGATTATGGAGTAGCACTATGTGTGTTAATAAAACGGTTCTCATATCCTTCTCACTAGTCTAAAATGGCTCCAGTATTTGGTAGATCAGTGTCAGAATTATGCATATTTCAATGTAATTGCCCACGTAGTCGGTTAACGGTAATATTGTAAACTAACAGAACTCCTTTTGAGACTTGAAATTTCGTACCTTCGTTGTTGTTTTTTTTTCAATTAGTCCATTTGCTGAACTGAACACCCTTTTAACACAAGACGAGCTCGTTTTAATAGATTCGTTCATGAAAAGTCTGATGCGGTCCTTGCGGAGGATTCACATAATGTGCATGCACCCTTAAGCATCCATTTTGTCGTCTAGTTCTATGTCGTTTGGGTTGTCCGATATAGTTAGCTCTGATGAAAGTATCATATTTTTTCATTTCATTGACTGCTATTATTTGTAAGAGCGAAATATTGTATTAACCCTGGCTATATTATGCTAAGGTAAAGTTCTAAAATTTTGAACAATTTTGAGATATAACCAGAAGCATAAACAGCTAGGGCAGTTTCTTTGGTGTCAATTACTTCTAGTATATTAATAGGGTATGCTTAGATTCTATAGATAGTCACTTATATTATATGTAACCTTTTTATTTCTTCGAATTTAGTTTATAAAGAAGAGTTTTTTCTATTATATTATTAGATATGAAATTTTTAATTAAGTATATTGTAATTGATGATTATATTACAGATCACAGATATTTTATAATTAATATTTAATTTTACGATATTTAGATTATACTGTATTTTCTTAGAGAATTCAAAGCTTTATTTTATAATATATTCAATATCTCCAGATAGATTTTCTATTTCATGATGCAACATTTATTTTTTATTTGTAGTTATAATAGTTTAATAGTATTAGAATTTATTTACAGATTTTCTTTTCTTATTAATTCGATCATTATTAAAATTCATATTTTTCTTATTTTTTATCTTTCTTTCAATTTTTGTTTTTTATTATCTTCACGACATTGAATCCAGATCACTTGGATTAAATTCAATTAATAATTTGTTGTTAGGTATTTTCGTGGGAAGGAAACTTTGTGGTTAGAAAAAAAACCACGAAAGTTTTACATTTTCGCGGAATTTATTTTTGCGGTTAATCAAAATTTGTGAATTTCGTGGGGAAATGATTTTTGCGAGAGATAAAAAAAGTGTACCATTTTTCATCAGTGAGCACCTGTGAGCTATCAAAATGTGAACAAATTTTTACTTATTTTTGGCATTTGACCTCAATGTTGAAATTTATTTGAATTTTCACAGTTCACAAAAAACTTGATATGTCTCGGAATTCAATTTCGCCATTTTTTGAAAAGAATTTTCATCCTGTGAAATTTTTTTACAAAAAGTAAATTAATTAGTATTATTGAGAAGCGCATTTAAGATTTGATCGCTAAGCTCCTCTTCTTCTTTTTTATTTACTATCGAATTTTCGTTCATGAAAAAAGTATTATGTTAAAAGTGTCAGAATACTCAGTATGTGTGCGGTTACGTATAAATCAAGTTTTTGTGGTTTTGAATATGGATAAAAATATACGTTTTTTAGCAATAACAGCAATTAAAGTACGGATAAGTCTCAAACCAGAGGGAGAATTGCGTAAAGAGAGGGGGAGAAGTTGAGTAAACAAGAATTGACAAACGTATGAAGATTATTAATAATATATTAGAATTCTGTTATCATATAACCTAAAGTTATTTTAGGGAAAATCTTAATTTACAAAAATTTGTTTATTATCTTACAAGGTTCAAAGTAAATCTAAATATATTTTCGACTATACCCTTAAGGTGCGTTTCCAATTGCAACGTTACTCCAAGAATGGGTCTTTATTTGATTTGTGTTGGCGAAACATTTTCCTGTTCATTTAGTCTCTGAAAAACTTATTTCGACTTGCCGGTAATAAGTTAGATGGGAGACCCGTCGCGATCCTCCTTCTTCTCGTATAATAATATTCGAAGGGAAGAGCGACGGGTGAAATAGAGGATTCACGACGTGAATCCTCGATA
>JAUBWS010093053.1:0-11394 GCA_032270445.1 Darlingtonia californica | reverse complement strand
TGAAAATCATGTTTTTTGGAAAGATTTTGTCATGTTTCATGTCATGTTTTCTGAAAATTTTGAGTTGCATACCTGTGCCTCCCATGAAAACAGGAAACCTTTATATAATAACAGGGAGAAATTTTAAGCACTGATAGACGGAACCAATGAGTCCCCAGTGCCTTGACAACGCGACCACGGATCTATAAATGGATCCGTTATGACGTGTAATATTTACATTTTGCTCGACTTTCTTTGGATTGAATATAGGAGGTGCTATTAAAAGACAAAGGTCATCAAGGTGAAATTGCCTGCCATATTATTTTATGGGAACATTTATAACATAATTTAGCGCATTTACAATATTATTAATGCAGTGAAATCATTAGGATGCATTAAAACATTAAAGAAAAGAGATCTAAGGAGGCTGCAAGTTTGATATCGAAATTTAAATAGAGCCTTAAGTCAAATGTAAATAACGTGATCCGTCTATAAAAAGTTCAATATGTCTGAGGAATTGATCGTCGTTTTATTGAATGGAAATTTTCAATAACATTTCAAATTACCGGTACTCTATTATCGCTCAATTAGATGTGATATTTAAATTAAATATATCATGGGAAATTCATCCTTAATTACTGTTAATTAATTCGACTAATTTCCGTATTAAATGTCGGAGTCTGTATAAGGCTTTTCAAAATGACCATCAAAGACTTAAAGAAATTTTCCAGTAATTGTTGTTCTTCTTTTAAATATTCACCGCGTTAAAAGTGTATCATTATGAAACAGCTGTAATTTTGTACTCTGAAATTTCATTACTTTACGTCTTAAATTTTCGCGGGAAGAAAGTTTGACGGTTGGACTTTTGCAGGAATAAATTTTCGCAAAATATCAAAAACTTTACTTTTTTCTCAGACAAACTTCTTGTGAATTTGAAAAAAATCTACGTTAGTTTTCAACTTGCAGTGATTTCTGACATATGAGAAATTAATCCTTTTATTTTCGCTGTTCACAAAAATTCTTGACGTTTCGCGGAATATATTTCGCGATTATTCTAAAAAAATATTTGTTCCCACGAAAATATCTGACAACAAAATAAAATATAGATAATGGATACATAATATTTGCGCCACCCATGTAGAAGTTCGTTTTCCATAACTTCATATCTTTAAATAAGAATAAGAGTAACGCCTGTTTTATGTGGTGTCTAATTTAATTCTACCCCAACCTGTTCATCAGATAACATAGCTACGTTAGTTACATTTACACGTTTTATTCATAAGTGCAGTCTTGTAGAATTAAATTAGACACGACATAAAACAGGCGTCTATTTGGTCTCTAAGCTAAAAAATTTAAGAGTTAGTGAGTTGGGAAACCCAAATTAACTTTTTATCCTACTTTTGTTATTGTTCTAGAAATTTAGAACTTGAATAAATTTTTTGAAAATGATGTAATAGCGAGGCTCAACCACAATTCCATGTTGCTTATTGAAAAAGTCATTACAAACAATATCCCGGCAATAAGTATTCACTGGAAAATTGTTTGTTTTGTTTTACCGAAATCTTTCACTTACTCTATTACGGGAAAAATACCCGTACAGTAGAAATGTTTTGTTTTTTTTGAAGAAAAATTCGTCCCGTAAATACAGGAGAGAATCGGGAAAAATTTCGTCGGGTCCAGTAAGCGGCAGTAGTTTGAACGTTATGAATACAAAATGGTGTCCTATGTTGTCAACACTGTGATTCGGCAATACGATTTAGTCCTTTTAAATAACGGTTACTTAATCCATTGCAATATTATAATCCACTTATCTCATTAATGTCATTTATTACCTCCCTAATAATTGATCAATGATATTGATGAAATATGATTTGATTGGTAGCTTAGCTCATCATCTGATTCATAATACGAAAGGGAGCTTTATTACAAAGTTTAATGCATTTTATTTTTTTGCATCCATCAAGCGTACAGACATTAGTCCATCTGATAGACCTACAAGGGCTTTCTTCAAAAAAAACCGAAACGCTTTATGGGATAAAGGCCTTATGCGTCGTATAAAGGTATGGGTTCTAACCCGGAATGTTTCAATTCGTTTAAGGGCTTTGATTTAAAAATCAAGTCGTGCTTTTTAAATCATCAAGAAAAGTGCAAGCTTCCAAAAATACCTCTCTTAAGTTGGGATTGAGGTCTGTAACAGCACTTTCCTATTAGCTTGAAATATCAGTGCATCCAACCCTTATCCCCTAAGGATTTTTTAAGAGACGCGCCGACACAGAATCTGGGGATCGTGCGTGTTTGTTTGTTAGTATGAGTCCATTCTAAATTAGGACATACTATTCTTAAGTCCTTCAAATCATTATAACAAAAATTGGTTTTCAAAATATTTTATTGATGACGCTCTGTCAGTCTATGACAAAATTACATAAGCTGTTGTTGAATTTTTCTGGTTTTTCTTTTCATTTTTATTTTTTAATTTCGCACAGTTTTTGACATTAATATGACAGAAACTGACAGTCAGCTAAGACTTGTGTGACATTTCAAATTGTTTTTAATCTTCTTTTAAACATGTCTCAAATTCTTAACTTTGATTTTTGACGGTCTATCGATTTAAAAAAAAAATTCTCTCAAGACATCACATGGTTGTTTTAAATCTCACCTGTTGTTCCAATAGTGGAATGATATTTTTCACGTAAAACCAACCGAAGAATACGAATACAATTTCCGAATTTTTGGCATTCGATATTTTTTATACAGCGACTTACCAAAACGATAACAAAAATTTAAACAAATTGATTTAAAAGCCTTCTCAGGAGTCAGCTCAGGCTCATGGAAAAATTTAGCTACTGCTTCAAATACGGGTCATGTGATTAACCAGTAATCCCGTATTTTAACTGCTGAGAAAAATCACTTCGGTTATTTAACAAAAAGTTTTTGAAATCACCCTGAGCAAAGCCAGCAAAATTGGAAATTCAATTCTTCAAGCCCTGATACAAAAACCTCGGATTGATTTTTACCCCAAAACATGAGATTACTAGTACAAATCTACGCGATTTTTACTTAAATTCATCATACTGGAGAAATTTCGATGACAAAATCACTTAAGTACTTTTCTCATTTGGAAAAATTCTAGTCTAGACATACGTTATCATATTTATAATTATGATCACTTTCTAAATCTTTTAGAACCCAATTCTTTTGAACTGTTATCTCCGTGATATATATATTTTTACTACCTCGCAGCAACAAGGCAAGGCTGGTGTTGGGGTGTCCACCTGAGCCATTGCTCAATACCTCTATTAAAGCTAAGCAAGAGTGAAAAAACAAAAACTGTGTTGTGTTTGAAGAATTCTGTTGTACTTATACCCTCCTAAAATTACAGAAATTAAATGCTCCTTAGGTGACCTTAACCCATTAAAACCAAAACTATGACAAATGTCGGTCAAAGAATTTTTGTTGAAATTTTCAAGTCAGGTCAAGTTTTTATAGTTTTTTAAGTTATTTCATTTTTACGGAATTAGAACTTGTTGCCATATGGCTACACCGGGTACGAAATGGTGGCTTGGAATATACAGAGCTCCTGTTCTCAGGCTTCAAAAATCTTGTTTAGCCCAAGAACCTGTACAGTCTGAAACTATAGCTATTCTTATCAAACAAGAAACCTCTGAGCTCTATGGCTATTGAATCAACTGGTATTATATAAATATTTTATCTTTTTCTAGCGTATTTTGGAAAATATCTGAACAGCTATGATGGTCAACGTGTACCTCCAGGATGGAATCATTGGCAAGGCCTTGTCAGAAATAGTCGATTCTATAACTATACCTTGAACATAAATGGACGTCTAGTGAGACATTATGCAGACTACAAAAAAGACTACTTCACGAATGTAATTACGAGCGACAGTAGCAAATATTTCACTTCTCATACTTTAAAGACGAATGCTAAACCTTTGTTTATGGTTGTGTCGCATGCGGCGCCTCATGGACCCGAAGATGCAGCCCCGCAATATCAAGACCGATTTCCGAATGTTACGGCACCGAGGTTAGTATTCAATCCGTAGGGTTTTCTATGAGCGAGGTTAAGCAAACCAAGATGTACGTTGTACCGCAAAGCAAACTTAGACGCTGATCAATATTGCTGGTGTAAGTTGATTGGCTTTCTAACTACCGTCGTACTTTCTAGGTTGCTTAACCTAAAACAAGTTTAAATGATTCCATTCTTCTTGTAAAGTCAAAAGCATCACATATTCTTTATGATGAAATCAACAAATAGTTCAATTATCTCCCTAACTTTATTTCGTTAATCTTGAATTTGGAATTTTCAACGTATTTTTTATGGTACCCAGAACGTTTCACCATTCAAGTGCCGAGATCTTTCATGGGACAACTCTATTTCTTTACAAGGGACCGATCCCTAGATCCTTAGCCAGGGTCCAGGACCGTAGAAAGTTCTAGCAATATATGACAAACATATTTTCCATCAGCACTGAAGTGAGTATTAAAAATACTATGAAGCTTTTATTTCCCTAATAATAGTAGAACATCTGAAAAAGTGCTATAAGTTTTTATCTCCCTAATGAAAAGGAAATAAGCTGACAGAAAAACAGTTAGAAAACGGCACAGCATTTGTAATTTTCTATAAATAGACTGGGTCATGTTTCAATTAATTTGATTTATGCTATTGGTAATTTCCTTATAGGTTATTCCCTAATTAGTCGAGGTATTTACTGGTCAATTAGTCGATGTATTTACTGATCAATTAATTTAAACGGCTGAATTTGTTTTAAAATAACATACATTCCTTAAACACGTGTCATCATTAACAAAAGACTTCTGATGTCATTTTTACTTTTGAATGTTAGGTCGACATTTTAGAGACGTGACTTACCTTGTTCTGTGTTCTGAAAATTGTTCGTTTTGATGAATAAACAAATAAAGGAGATGAGTACGAGTATTTTGAATCATGTGTCGCCCTTTTCCAAGTCACAAAATGGCGAAAATTGGATTTTCGCTCCCATACCTAGCCTAGTCCCAAGCTGATGATTTCTAATTTTTAATTTAATCCAGATTCTAGATAAATTAGCTCTGAGGATCCCAAAAAATTGTTTAAAACATATCCCCCACACTTATACGATTAAGAAAATCTCTCAATTGAAAACGAAATCTGAAAGGAGAAAATTGAATAAGGGAAGAAGAGTGGATATCTACAGTATGCTTATCTTGCATTTGTAGACCACTAAAGTTTTCCGTAGTAAAGTCTGTGATATATTTAAAAGAACGAGTCCTTTATTTGCCTCGAACATTCAAACAGATTTTAAGAGGCTTCTGTACTAAAAAAACGACGTGGTATAAAAATGCAAGATAAAATGTATGTCTGAGTTGCCATCATTTTTCACGTATTTAGTTTTTTATCTTCTGTAAATCTTTCGACAGTTTCGAGACTGGACGAATTTAGTGTTGTTCGGGGAATAAGTTTTAGTTGATTTAAATGATTGCAAGAACCTTTCGTGATTGCGTAATTTTGTAAATTTCGCGGATGAAACTTGGCGTCAAGGCCAAAAAAACTGCGAAACTGTGTTTTCGTAGATAATATTTCATCATCTCGAAAAAACCTCGTATCATATCATATTAAAACCTTACATTAAATTTCTCCTTCATCTTTATTTCTTCAGATTTCCAAATTACAATTACACTTCTCCAACTAAACACTGGATAATTCGAAATACTCCACCGTTGAATGACGTCACTGCAAACTTCACTGATGTTCTTCACCGTAAACGTTTACAGACGCTTCTATCATTGGATGATGCTGTTGAAGATATTTACAATATGTTGGTAAAAACAGGACAGCTTGATAATACATACCTTATTTTCACGTCTGACCATGGATATCATTTGGGTCAGTTCAACCAGGTAAAAGGGAAATCACAGCCATACGAATCAGACATTCGTATACCACTCTATATGAGGGGACCGAAGTTACCCAAGGGTAAAACGTAAGTATAAAAAGATGAAATACACACTGATTAAGATTCAGGTCTGGGCTCTAGTTTACTAGGGAAGAGAATGATATACACCAACTTTCTCGCGCTAACTTGATCTCTGTATTAAAAGACTTGACTCTAGTTAGCCATGCACCAAAGTTACACTATTCCAAATTTGAAGAGTTAGTTTGATTAAAAGGACTGGCCTCTAGTTTTTCACGCACAACGTTACACTATTCCAAATTTGAAGAGCTAGCTAGATCGTTGTATTAGAGGACTGGGCTCTAGTTTGTCATGCCAAAGATAACACTATTCCAAATGTGATCTTGGATATATATAAGACTGGGCTATATGAAATATACGAGAATTTGTTCTAAAGACGATTACTATTAACTACTTTGTAGAAGAGAAGAAATTGCATTAAATATTGATTTGGCACCAACATTTTTGGATATAGCGGGCGCCAAACCGAACAAATTGATGGATGGCACAAGTTTAATGGATGTTGCCGTTGGTACGATTTATAACAGCATAAATGGGTAAGTCCGTGCAATACTCACTTGTGCTCAATATTTTGTTTAAATCCGTATAATGGCCACTTGTGCAATTCATGCAATGTTCACTTGTGCTCAATGTTTTATTTCATTTAAACCCGATCTGACCCGGGCTTTTTTGACTTACCATAGCCGGGGGGGGGGGGATATTCATGTTATAATAGTGAATCATCCCTCCCCCCAAGAGCAATATCTCAAGATTAGAAAGAGATTTTTCACTTCTGTTTTGATATTATGATAGCTGAGTCAAAGGGCTTTCATATGTAAACTCTCAGATTTTCATAAAAGTCAAGCCTTTTGGTAGTAGAGCGCAGCAAAAACTCCAAGATTATTTTTTTCGTTTTTTGGGCGCCATTCTGTAATTATGACGTCATAATTAATTTTGATGACGTCATTCAATTTCTGTTAACAATATAAATCTATCTTCACAATTTCAAATTCATACCTTTTCCCTATCAAAAACTATTCAAACATCAATTTTAGCAGAAAATACATTACGTTGGACTAAATTTGCTGATGTCAGCAAGATAAGCAATTGTATAATTTATTTTTTCCAAAAACTGGTAGCCTAATGAATTTGAGGAGAAGTCGTGAAGTTTCGACTCCATATGTAAGACATTTATCAGAACATATTGGTCAGGGGGTAGATAGGGTTTAATCAGTGTAATATTCACTCAATGTTTTGTACTGAGTTTGACTAAAGAAATTCTTTGGTTTAAGTGTGTGGAATGTTTACTGTACATTGAGTTAGTTTACAACTAATTCAGTAAATTAAGTTTACAGAAATGAAAGAATCTTAGCAACTTTAGAGGAGTGCCAGTCTTGCTTGATATAAAACCAATTTTTATTGTGCCTTAAGATACATATACTCGGGTAATTATTCCAGGCACGTAAAACAAAAGAAGCTTATTAAGGATTTTTCCAAAAAGGAAATACTTTATACTTTGAATGAAATGGTAGGGTTTTAGAGATATATTTACGTAAATAGTTTTTCTCTCAGGAAATCATTAACGTATTTTCTAAGTTCCGCTTTTATTTGGATGTGATTAATGACCAACCAAATCACGTCTTTTGGTGATTTATGTACCACATTTAATAGTTTGTTTGCGTGAAATAAAAATTTTGTTTTCGTTCTATTTTTAGGAGATTGATGAAGCCAATATGGAGAGATTCGTTCCTAGTGGAAAGAGGGTTAGTACCTAGTTTGTTTCTATGGAAACCATTTAGAATAGTCACATACACAAATCATACGCAATAAATTAAGGAGATAATAATTTGTGTAAAAGTGTCAATCTAGATGACAGATTACCTTGTTTTTAATGACTGTTCATTGTAAAATTGACCCCTCCCATTTTTGTTCAGTCCCCCCCCCCCCCTCTCCACCCACATACACACAATAAAAGAAATCCATCAGGTCCTTCCTTTGCAGATAATGCTCGCTTAAATTGTTTTGGAAACACTTGAACAAACTCGCTAATCTCTTTAAAATGAACCACCATCGAAAAAGTTTACACTTTTGATGCTGCTAGCAGAATAATTCCCTAATGATCAGGTTTTCAGGTGATATTTGTTCAACAATTGGAATTTACCTTGAGAAAATAGTCAGTTCCCATGAAAAAGTTCAATCTTCTTTGTCATTCCAGAATTACATAATAATTAAATCATTATTTCAGCGGAAATGGCTCCGCAAATTAACCATAATTATTTATTTTTGCGTACGTGTGGTACGTGCGTGCTTTTATAATTACACTGATTACTAATGACGTGAATTTTGCGCATGGAATTTATTGAATTTTAATTATAAAAACCATCCAATTAAACAAATTATATTATTTACTTTCATGAACAATTAGTTAATTTTGGCGCGTGGAGGATGACTTTTTGCTTTTCACGCAAATTTGATTTCACAGTTGTCAGCGGAAATAATTTTGATTTTTCTTCAAAAGTAATCTACACGAAAATTGATCTATTCGACCTTTACTATGTCACACCTAAATGACGAAAAATTTCGAAGGTGACGAAAATTTGGACCAACGAAATAATTGCTAGCTAAACTTTTCTGGCTTTAATACATCCTAGATTAAACATGTCGCATAATTTTTAAAGAAGAGTCACTTAAGGGCAGGTGAATAATTTAGTCTGAATAAAGTTCTGATATTGTCTTGCCGATAAAATATTTAGATCCTCTCACTATTTGGGTTGGATTTCAACGTTATTTTCAACGCTCAATATAGGTCAGTCAATGAAGCTCCTGGGACCCAGGAGCTACGCACCCCTGCATTAGGATATAAAGGGAGGATATGTATAAATACTATAAAAAAACAAAAACTGTTGCTCCACCACCCTGCTCAGACCTAGCTCGAGAGCTAAAATCTCTATCGGATCTCAAGACGTGTTTCGGCCTAGTTTGGCCTCATCAGTATATATATATACGGTGAATTGGTCTAAAAACTTGAAATGAGGTTGACCCTCATATGGGCCCCAATATCCCATCCAACATACAGTTTATCTTGCGTTTGAGGACCATTAAAGTTTTCCGTAGAAAAGTCTGTTGAATTTGTTTGAAAAATCGAGGCAAGTATCTCTAGATGACTCGTTCTTTCAAAAAAAATTTACAGGCTTTACAACGGAAAACCGTCCTCAAACACAAGATAGACACACTCCAAGGTTCCTTCTATTTGTTTCCAGGAAAGCAGAACCTTCACTGATAGGAGTTTTGAAAAACTGAAAAGGCAATCCTTACATGGTACCGCCTATCCTCGAATATCCTTGAATTTAGATCAGCTTTTGGTAAATCCTAGAATTTAGACTTCATAGCCTGCGTAAATATGTGGATTGTAATTTATTCATTGACTTGTTGTTTCTAGAAAACTGAAGCCTGTCAATGGAATCGAACGTAATGTAGTGGATACTTTGATCTTCCCTTCGGAACGTAAAGCTCAAAAGATGTGCAGTCGTTTTAATTATCCTAAACCCCCGTGCACATCAGAGAAGAAAATTGTTTGCTATTCAAAGGATGACGTTTGGTACGTGAAGAAATGCTATTCCCTGAAGGATGATAGACAATGCATGTGTAACAACGAAGGTATCAAAGCATACACTGTACAAAAGTTTAATGAACACGGTTCGATATATTATCATATTGGGACTCGCTCAGTCCACTCTTTGGTGTTGTATTGCTCCACAATAATACTTTCTATTATGGAGGACCAAAAGCTTTCTCGCGGAAAGCTGCAGGGCTGTAAAATAATCTAGCCACTAGGCTTTCATTCTCCTCTGTAGCAATGTGCGATCGAGCAACATTTTCCTGTGTGGTTTTTATTCAGATTTACGGTAGCCGAAAGACTTCATTCATAAATATAAGTCCCGAAATTCATGGTCATCTTTTAGTTGATTTTGATTTTTTTGTTTTTGTTTTGTTCATAGCGTTCTAAATGAATATAAAACATACAGAAAAATGAAACACGAAAGCAGAAATCCTTCTGCGAAATAAGCATATAGAACGCCGTAGTTTTATGCTTCTTTTAGCGAGCAATTTCTACTTTCTACTTATAGTATATAGTATATAGTGTATATCATTTTTATTAATTTCATTTGAATTCAGTATATTTTATTTATTTTGAAAATAGGCAGTAATGAAGGTGTGCGATCGTTACTCAAACAACTCGAGAAACAGTTTGAGAAATTAAAGAGAAGAATTCAAAGACACGGTGTCAAATATTTTAACAGTATTCTTAAATCAAAGCAAGATATGTTGGAACCAGGTATTTTGAATTTATTATCTAAATTCATCCAAAACATTTGATGAACGTGCTGCGAAATTTCTGCAGTTATGCTAGGTGTCGTATCATCCTCTGTGACTTACTATGCTGCGCCAACACGAATACATAAAATCAAAATTTGACAGAACAACCATAACTTACCCCACAGTATGACAATTCTGTCAAATTGTAAGAAGTGAGTTGATTGACCGCAGTCATGGATGACTTGGTGGCTTTCTTTTCGTCAGCTTTGATCCGTATCAAATACCACTTTGTCTATTGCATGACTTGGCCTGGGATTAAAAGCTGGTCCTCGTATCGTTGGTGAACTCTAACCACTGTGCTAACGACCAATCCGTGTCAAATTGTGGTTGATAATCTATCAATTATGCGTATATGGACCACAAATTAACCGAAAGCTGATTGCATGTTTGGAAAAGGGTTAACTGTTATGGACGGTAAATTCGTTCGTTGCAGGGTACTGTTTTTTTTCTGATGATTGATTCTTTCATTTTTTTTCTGAAATTTAGCTGTAAAAGGTCAACTTCCAAAGCTCTCAAAATCATCACGTCGCCGTCTAAATGTCATCAACCAAACCCTCATCACGTTAAGTGAAAAACGAAAGCTTGAAGCAATATTGGATAAGCAGATCGAAAGAAAGCTTCACGAACTTGAGTATTGGCAAAAACAACGACAAAAATTGGTTGAAAACCGGGAGATCAAAAAGAAGTTGGAACTCCGTCTAACGAAGAAAATTGCCAAGGAAGATGGTTCATTGAATAAATTTTTCACAGGTGATGAAGATCTGACAACAAAGTCAAACACTACAAAATCATCGACATCACCATGCTTATGTGAACGAACGAAGAAGAAGAATAAAAAGAATAAAAAGAAGCATGGACTTCAAATGAATTGTTTCACGATGACCCATGGACATTGGAAAACACCACCGTATTGGACAGGTAACTTTGCTTCTTTTTAGACATTTTTATAAATTACGTAATGACAACACTTGCCTCGTTTTTAGGTAATTTTTGATAACCGATAATTAAAAAATGATAGAATCAGAAATATAAAAACAATGTATTAGGACCTTTGAGATTTGATCACCATGACA
>JAUBWS010093042.1:0-10028 GCA_032270445.1 Darlingtonia californica | reverse complement strand
CTCAGCTTGACTAAGCTCAATTTAGGCACAGTTCAGACTACTGTTAATGACTCCAATGGTACAGGAGATCCGCAATCCGTTCTTGCTATTAATATTTCAGTCTCTTTAACCAACATGAATATTACATACTCTAAAATCAAAATTGTAAGATCTTCCGTCAGCTCGATCTCCACAATGGCCACGAATCTTACTGAAATAACCACAGTCAACAAAAATAACAGTGCTAAAATCGTTTACACCCATTCTAAACGTACACAGAAGACTGTTTCTACGTTGAACTCATCAGTGTCTTACTATCTACCGGCACCGATATTTGAATGGGGAAAAGACGCGAACAACGCATGCAATTTGAATACTAACATGATTTTGAAATTTTTATTTTTCATTTGGTGTGTCATCTTGACCGTTTGACAAAGACTGTATACATATGTCCAATGGGTCGGAGGTACACTTTTTATATATAAGAATAAACTATATATTACAACTTAAAGCGTCTAGTAGCAAAAAGTTTAGAACCTGTTAAGAACATAGAGGCTTCAATTTGTTTAAATCCAATGACTTTAACCTCTTTATCTGCTATTATATAATTAAGAATAAATCAGGATTATTTTTATCTTAAAATCCAAAAAATTTAGAACATTCGAATTTTGCTGTTCTTATAAAGAACGTTTGTTTTTGACAAAACTATAACCCTTAACCTTACCTTACCGGGGATTTTTTGACCTGCATAGAATAGGCCCACAGGCTATATCTCAGGATAGGATAAGGATATTGAGTTGAATTTGAAGCCTGATGACGAAAGTGTCGAAGAAGCCTTTGAAATATAGCAAATAATTTACAACGAAACAGAGTTTTTTTTTCATAAAAAGAAGCGTGTTTATTCATTTAGGATATAAACTTGAAAGTTAGTCTGATGTTAGTTCTCGATAAAAGAGTGCTGAAAAAATCATGCTTTAAAAATACTGGTTACTATGGTTACCTGGTGACGTCATCACATGAAAATTATACTATGAAAAATCTAAACATCTTTAAATCGCTGTATATCTTTTGAAATAAAAAGTTTTTAAAATCTATTTTCTTATACGAAATGCTAAATGAATAACATTTTGAATATTTTTTTTTCGACTTTGGCGCACCATATTGCAAGTATGAGTCATATATAAAACTGATGACGTCAGCAAATTTCTTTTGTTAGTATCTATTTATTATCAAAGTTTCATGTTAATATCGTTTGTCAAAAATTATGACCTGTCAAAGTTTTGCTGAATTTACAGTAAAAAAGATTTACATTTACATAATACATTTCTCAATATAAAGGTTTAATAATTAAGCATAGTTATGCAAATATACAAGATAATTGTTTCAAATTTTTCTAGTATGATTATGTTAAAAGGTCAAAAGTTTCAAGTTCGCAAAACGTTAGGTTTAGGAGATTTCCCTTGATATCAGGCCGTGGGCCTACTAGCCCCTCCCTCCAGGCAAAGTAGGGGTAAAGAACTAACTCAAATATCACAATTTTTTGTGTTTACGACCCTTAGTGAGACTCGGAATGGAATAAGAAATAATACCTTTAAGGACGCCACATACCCGTACGGCCCAATGTTTGAGTACCTCCCAACCCCTCCCATTTATCCCAAAATAATTCTAAATTCAAGAAAACCACAACCTTTAGGTGCTTAAAAAAGATTATTGTAGTTAATTCAGCTTTCTAGTTTTGAACACTTCTGGATGGGTTTGAAGCGAGGTGTAAAGTACTCAAACTATACCGTACGAGATTTTTAAAATTTTCGTAATATTTTGTAATTTTTAGCCAAAATTTTGTGATCTTTTATTTTTTTGTCATTTCCTTTTCAAAGTTTATCAGATTTGAAGAACCTAGAGAGAAAAAACCGCCGTTTGATACCGATATAAATGATGAAAAAAAGTGTTAAAAATCACATTCTCATGTCAGCGTTTTCAAAGGCACAGCCACGTTTTTCAGTCGGGGTGGTTAAATGACTGGGTGGGCCTTTTTCACATAATAAGGATTATATTATAAGAGAAAAAGCACTGCATTATTTAAAAAGCACTGCATAATTTAAAACAAGGCTAAGAAAGAAACCAGAAAAAACTTTGTCGCCAGAAAGGACGAAATTTTAAGTGAGTTACGAAAGTTTTTGCGAACAAAATTTTGACTTCACGTGAAAATTAACCAAGAGAAGACAAAAACAGTATTTGACAAAGTTTTTTCTAGCAACAAATTATACGGAGTTGTAGATGTTCGTAATGGTTTTATTACATAGAACTTTTATCCTTTTTTGTAATACTTTATTTCATTTTCTTAGGTCTTCAGCAATTTATAACTAAATTTTAAGTATACAGTACTAACCAAATGAATAAATGAATACTTAACCGAATTAACAATAGAAATCAAATAAGTTTGCAGGAATAAGCTATCGCAGAATATGGAACGAAAGTTTCTTCCTTTAGAGTAAAGTCGAAAGTAGACTTAATCTAAAGCCTTGCCTTTCGAAATATTCGAAATATTGAAATATTGTCAATGTTAAGTCTGCATTCAACACCCTAGCCCTTAATAAACAGGCTACTTTTTTGCATGAATATTTCGTGGCATTAAAATTTCGCAGTTTTGCGGTCGCGGTCAAAAAACTGCGATATCAAAATCCTGCGTAATTAAACTTATCTAACGGTCTATGGGTAAAGGGGAGAAAAACCAACCATACTTCATTTGTTTACCCCTCATAATTTGGAAAATCGAGTGTGGTGGAGGTTATTTCTACCTAAGCGACACGCACAAATTTCGTGTTGCTTATATAGAAATGCATTCCTTCATGGACGTTTTTTGTGATTTTGCCAGCTCGTGGAATATGATTGCGTAAAAATGGCTCTTTTTCCCCATAAAATGACACAAAAATGTTAGGCCGAAAAATTGAAATACATAAAAAATGCGTAAATTGCCAAGAATGTTGGTCCGAAGCATTTTCAACGTCGCAAGAAAGCTGAAAACATAAACAGCGTTTACAGTTCCCTTAAGTTCCCTTAAAATTTGGATGTTGTAAGTTTGATTGAGGAAAAATTTTGCACGACTTTTTGGCCAATGTTTGCTCCATGAAATAGTCATCGGAGAATTTTCATTCCCGAATGATAGTTCAGACTGAGCCTTCCTTGATCGAATCGTTTTTAAAGAAGAGAAAATTTGTTTTTATCACGGTTTTGTCAGACTTTCATCCAGTTTGTTAAATTCGCAAATGATTCTTCGCGCGAATTCAGCAAGTCGCAAAAGTTTATCTCACGAAAAGCAAAATGTTGCTTGCTTTGATTATTTTCCATTTTCTACTGTAAGAGTTTGAGAAAGGTCCTATTTCGCATTAATCGAGTTTTCTATAGAAACGCTTGTTATAAGTGTTTGGAAGAAAAATCGAGACAATATTTTGCTTGCTTAATCAAACACTTGTAACAAGCGTTTCTATAGAAAACTTGAATAATGCGAAATAAGACCTTTCTCTATGTGGTAAGGGTGGCCTATACCTATGGGTACTTCACTGCGGGATTACGGAAATGTTTTTATTTATTTATTTATTTGTTTATTTTGCGTATGATGCATCACCAAGAAGTAATGATTAAGGACCAATTCTAACGGCGATAAAAAAGATTGTTTTATCTCCCACATTAAAACAATGTGAAATACCTCGCAGTAGGTTGCAAGTTTTCTTATAAAATAAATTTTATTCATTTCAATATTTCTCATTTACAATTTCCTCGTTTTTTCTGATTTTTTACAAAATAAACAACAATAAAAACAAAAATGTGAAGCAGAGAAATTGGACCAATTTGATTAGTTCAATTCTTTATAAATTATTTATGACACTGAGTTATACTTTTCTAGAAGAAATGTCCAAAACCTAGAAATGTGAAGTTTTCTTTTTACATCGAAGACCATTTATTTACATTTGCGAGAAGTATGTTTATATGACGTGTGTAATCTTTTCTGAAAAATAGAGATAGACCAAAAAAAAGGTAAGAAATTAACTTCAAAATTCTACGAGTCAGCAAAAGACAATATAAACTTGCATAAATTCTTCAATTCATGATATCCATCGCAAGTTCGGCACATCATATTTTGCCACTAGTTTTGGGAATATGGAAATAAACTAATGATTTACATGAAAGAGTCGATAATAATCAATAAAACTTATAAATAACTTACATAATTAAAGTAATTAGTTTAATCCCATATTCCCAAGACTAGTTGCAAAATATGATATGACCAACTTACGATGGATATCATGAATTTCCGAAGGACGTGTTTCTACTGTAAAATGGCAAAGCAAAACATCAATTATAGTGTTTTAGCCTTTGAAAATCCCTCACATGTTATGAGATTAATATTAAAATTCCAGGACCATGTTTGTTACAACCATATTCGAAGTAGCACAATAAGCAGCGTGCAAAACGTCCAAATACGCGTCCCGTATATTATCGTATACGGACTAATTTCTTCCATTTATGGATGAGCGCTGGGATGAATTTCGTTTTAGGAATATCTAGGATGAACCAAAGTGTTGAATCACGAACCCGTGATTTTCATATATTAATTTGAATATTTCTTCGAAAAGTTAAGTAGCTCTAACATTAAATATATGCGAATTTCCAGAATATTTGTACCTCCTGTAAAATAAAAGCTCTGCTCTCAACTATTCTAGAAAGACAACTACTCAATTCACAAACTAACTTCATATTTTGCGGAACTTTATTTCATGTTTTTTTTAAGAAACTGCGAAATTTTATTCGCTCAAAGTTTTCTGACACTAAAATAAATCTCAACTACATTTTTATTTGTAGCTGAAGAAATGCGCAAGAAATTAACGATCTTGCTTGTTTTCCTTTGTACTTATGTACTCAGAACGAATGCTTGTCCAGAAGGATGCTCTTGTAATACTAACACTAAAACTGTTCTTTGTACCGACCGATATTTTTCGCAAGTTCCGGCAGGAATCCCGACATACACGGAAATATTGATATTGGGCTCCAACAAAATCAAAGCGATCAAACAACAAGATTTTCGCGGTCTTCGGAAGCTGAAAACTCTGCAACTGCAAAATAACCAGATAAACAACATTGAAGATGGTAGCTTCAAAGATCTTGGAAATCTCACCGAGTTGTACATGAGCAACAACCATATTACGAGAATCAACAAAGACGCTTTTGAGGGATTGAGCAATTTGGAAACGCTATGGCTGAAAGGTTTCCACAAAGCAGATGTCATCCCTTGCATTGAAAATGGAGCTTTCATGGCGTTGAAGAATCTGAAAACGCTGCTGCTTAGCAACAATATATTTTTATTCATCTCTGATACACTTTTCAGCGGATTGAGCAAATTAACAACTCTGGTTATATCCTTGGACAGCATCTCCAGAATATCAGAAAACGCGTTCAGTTTGCTGCCACCTACCGTCAACATACAATTTGGTGAAGAAAATCAGAATGTGTGTTGCTGTAGTACTGCCAAAGCTATCAACCCGTTTTTCAATACAATAGCGCCAAGATGTACAGTCCAGACGTGTTCTAATAACAGCAGCGTTTGTCAAGAAGAATACTTTGTTACGTGTAGAAATGAATCGTATTTCACGACTGTACCTCCTAGTACTTCTACCACAACCAACCTACCTTCTCCTGATACAACCACAACTACAGCTACCACGCCTAGCACATCTACAACGACCATCAAAGAGCCGTCTACGACAACAAAAAAGACAACCACAACCACTACTAAACCACCTACAACAACGACAACAAGTACAACTACAACAACCACGGAAGAGCCGGATCCAGTTAAACCAGCTACCTTACCACCTTCTGGTGCTTGCCCTGATCAATGCATTTGTGCTACTGTCGCTGACATTAAGACTGTGTCCTGCAACAACATGCAATTCAGTAGAGTTCCTAAGAATATTCCAGCAGATGCCAAAACACTGATCCTCAGTGGAAACAGTATAACCAAGATTCGAAGGTATGATTTTTATGGTTTAACAGAGTTGGTGGAGCTGCAGTTGCATGACAGCAGCATTGAAACCATTGATGATGGAAGTTTCGAGTCTTTGGGGAATCTGACATCACTTTATTTGAACAATAATAAATTACGTGCTATATCAAAGGAAACATTCTCTGGTTTAAAGAAGCTAAAGACTTTATGGTTAATGAATATGGGAACTGATGGCTCAGTACCAGTCATTAAAGATGGTTCATTCCAAATGATGTCGAGTCTGGAGATCTTGCAGCTTCAATTCAACACCTTCTTATACTTCTCCAATAACTTATTCGCCGGACTGAAAAACCTCCAAAGTTTTTCATTCTCACGTGAAAGCGTCTCGGTGATTGCAGCAGATGCATTCAAGCACTTTCCAATATCTGTAAAGGTGTTTGCTGGTAGCTCAGATTTCAAGTATTGCTGCTGCAGTACTGCTAAGGCAATGGAATCTATTTCCACCAGTGAAGACGGAAGTACCTGCAGTAAAAACGACTGTATTGGGTCAGACGAGACATGCTCCAAACTTTACACCTCTACTGGTACGTGGAGTTTTCCAACGTTACAGCCAAGCAGAAAAAATGTGGAAACAAGTTCAGTAACTGATTCAACAAAACCAACACTTATCATCATCCTTCCATCTGAACAGTTAAAGGCAAAGTCGGTGTTGATTCAGGAAGTCACATCTAGGGAGCCAGCACCACCAGCAACACAGATAATTATTTCAATACCAACATTACCAACAATGCAGACCAAATCTGTTATTGGTCCACCAAGCCCACCTAAGTCTGAAGGACTAGTTCAATCAACAAGGATAATTCAACCAACACCATCGATATCACCATCAATACCAACAAAATCCACAGAACCTGTATCAACTATCTATGACAAGCAACTCCCATTAGGACCTACAACGTCAACTGAAGCAATCCAACCTATACCTTCTACACAGATATATCAACAAAGTAGCTCAAGTATCATCAATCAAAGTCCGAATTCGGGACATTGTCTGCGGTACCTTCTCACAGCCAACCTTGCTGCTTTGATTGCATACTTTATTTTGCAATAAATTGACTGAGAATGTTGACAGTAGAATAATTTAAAGTATAATACAAACATCATTGAAAAATGAAAATTCGAAAACAGGCATACTTTGGAAAATTTCAAATAAATTCATGAAAATTTTGCCAAATTTTGATCTTGGCTATCTGATTATTTTTAAAACAATGTGTACATGTACAGTATTTGCAGTACGTATAAGATTTTCATTAAATTTTATGTATAAACTAACCCTATCACGATCGTATAGAAAGTGACCGTGCGACGAAGAGCTGATACTAACTTTCCCGATTTAAGTTACTGATGCGAATGAAACACATGTCATAGATAAGGATCTCTAAACCAATCAAATTGTTCATATTAAATGGCTCGACGTCACACCAGCTAACAACAGACGTAGATAGACTCTATGGAATAAATAAAGGATTTTTGATTATGTACCCAGGATAGCCTCATCAGTTCCTTATAAACTTTTATCAGTGCGTTTCTTGCCATTCTGTAAACAACTCTGAGCACCATGTTGAATTGCAAATTTCACTGTCGAAAGCATCACAAGGGAGTCCAAATCGGGACTATGGTTCTCGCGTCCAGCGCATCAACCACTCAGTCACGGGTACACGAGGTTGTGTTGAAAAGTAAACTCTTAAATACATAAAGAAAAGGCTTGTTTTTAATTCATGTATATATTTACTGTTGTTTATCTGTCATTAGTATATTTATTTGTTTTTTTTATGTTTTTAAGGACAAAACAATCATCTAAAACTTGTTTTAAGTAATTATAATGTATAAAAAATAGTAATGTATATAAAAAATGACATATAACTTCATTCATTTACCCTAATTTCGCGCATTTGAATGTCAAGAATTCTTTCTATCTTAAGTGAAATATTACTTGTACCGTTCTAGTTTTACACAAAACATTTTACTCTTTGAATATCATAATTGCTCCTAATTCACATGGGACATATCTCTTCTTTGTCTTCAATCCATTTTCTTCAACTTCTTGCTCATGAGAATTGTCCATGAGATGTTGGAAAAAGTCATCAAGGATTTCCTTTTTCACTGTTTTCCGACATTCCTTCCCGTGTAATGCAAAATCAATGAGGTAGTTCCCGGCTTTGGATTCTGGATCGAATATAGGCGTCACGTTGAAATTGTACTTCTTTGTGTACACCTCGTATTTCCAATTCTTCTCTTCCGCTGTTTTCTTCCATCCGGGTAGGAAATAGGCGTCCGAAACAGGGCCGGAACAAGTAAAACATTCATGGGTCATCTCGTGTTCCGACAGAAAAACCATTTGCTTTGGCCAGAAAGCACCTTCATTTTCCCCCACCACCGCTACGATACCATTTTTAGCTAGTAGGTTATCGTACGTCATTTTAAGCGACGTCACACTATCAATATGGTAGAAAACACGGACATAATGGGCAAAATCAAATCTCTTCTCTTCGTTTGGATTCTTATTGAATTCTTCACAGAAAGTATCAAAGGTACCCACGTACCATTGGAAGGAGACCTTAGACAAGCTATCATCTTTTGTCACAACACCACGGAAGTAGTCCACCTCCAACTGGTTTGGTTCAACAACCTGATATACCACACTGTATTCCTCCCCATGTACTTCCTTACCACGGGCTGTGATTTCACCGAGAAAGTCCACATCCACTTCACCAGTGCCACTTCCAACTGCCAATACTCGAATCTCCTTCTTTGCGTTGAAAAGCTCTCTAAAATGATGAAAGGGACAGTAAGAAAAATTGGATCAAAATAATTGCAATGCTAATGATGGTGAGGAGGAAATAGTGGGTGAATTTTAGAGTTTTGAAGAAAAGAATTGAATTTTGCCCAAAATTTGGAGAAAGTCTTTTGGCAACAGCCGGTGCATATACCTCATCAATATTTGTAAGAGTAAAAGTAACTGCAAAAACTTTAAAGATACGAATTTTGGGCAAAATAATTTCGGACAAACTTTAATTTCGGGCGAGACACAATTTACGACTGAAAAATTCCAGATAACTATTTGTTTCCGTAAAGAAATGTCTGATAAATTTTGTGCTTGCTGTACCCCTCCCACTCCTCTGTTATTAAAATTGCGACTTACGTAAGCTTTGGTCCCAGTTTTTCTTTCATCCATTCTTTTTGTGGAGGTAATTGTTCCATGTATTTCAAGTACATCTGCAAAGTATCTCTATAATTTGCTTTGTCTGATAACAACGATAGTTCTTCACCACCCATCTTGAAAATTTTCAGTTTTGGTACTATGGACTGTAAAAGTAGATAACAGTATTAGACGTGCCTTGTTAAACTCGATGGTAAACATTATGTTAACCCAATCAGTGGCGGCCAGGTGGGGCAATAGGACAAGCACCCCAGCTGAGGGCTGCAAATGAAAGGGCGTTAGGGACGCCAAAATCGTCGAAGTGATAAAAAATCATGTTTAATGGACTTGTCTTGATGATGATAGAATAGAAAAGATATATTCTATCATTTAACAAAATATGTAATTAACGCAGTAAAGTAAAAGAAAGCGTTAGGCGCAGTGTATCATGGGTTACTTTTCCAGGTAAGTAAACTCGTTTTCCGCTCAAAACAGCACTTATAGGCTAGGTTTACTTCAACTGTTGCTTTTTACGTTAATGCCCATACTTACTCTCCAATATTTTTTGGCTCATTGTCACGACCTTTCCTCTTCGACCACTGAAACTTATAATTTAACCTTTAGTAATAGTGGATGCATCAATCTCGCAGCCATAGGAAGAGGTGATGGAAGGAAAATTTTGAGGAAATTATGTTTTTTTTTTGTTCATTGATATGGCCCTATTAATACAGTAGAAAATATATGATTTGACGAGCTCACTCAATGTAACGTCAAATACTGTTTGTTTTTCTTGGTCAAGAAACGCATTCTCAAGCGATATTAGAGTTCAATATATTAGAATATTTAATC
>JAUBWS010093031.1:0-11394 GCA_032270445.1 Darlingtonia californica | reverse complement strand
AACAAAAATATCTCTCCTGCAATAAAAGTTAATGAAAATAAAAAGCACGCTCTATTTTCACCAAGAAATGCTAATTTATGTGCGAAAAATGCTGTTGTCCGCATTTTTGTAATTTTTTTGAACCAGGGGGACCAAATATACCAGGGGGGGGAGAGCTTTTTTGCCCGCGGCCGAATTTTTTTTCAATAACTCTTATACTTATGCTATGGTTTTGAAATTTTTTAGCAACTAACAAAAACTTATCTCAAACACATCATTATATATGCATGATTAAATAACACAAGTTGTCAATTTACAGCCTTAACCATACATAATGGTCAAAACTTCAACTACTAATAACTTTTGATATGATAATGATATTAACTTGAAACGTTCAAGTTATTGAAAGTATCATGCCGAGTGTAAAAACAATTTTGATGAAGTCATCATTTCAAAAAGGCGGTGGGGTAGATTTGTGGCAATCTTGACGCCCCATAGTGCCTCGGGACTTGATTTTTATGAAACCTGATAAATTTATACGAAAGGTCTTTGTTTTGACTTTCAGAAAATCTAAACAGAATTGAAAAATAGCAAATTTTTAGGAGATATAGCTCTGTAAAAAAGGTACCTATTTTTTTAAAAATCGACATTTGTGACGGGTACAATAGGGTTAAGGTCTTTCAAAACTAGCAATAAGAGAATTTGATCAAGTAGCACAAGTAAATAAGATATGTTAGATTGTATTTATTTACATGATGGAATTTACAAAGCAGTATTGCAATAACTCAAAACATAAGAAAATAACGTAAATTGTTAAAATAATAAATAAATAATTCAGAAGCATTTCCTATGGACAATGGATGGGCCGGATTCGTCGTATTCTTGTTTGGAGATCCACATTTGTTGAAAGGTGGAGAGTGAAGGCAAGATGGATCCTCCGATCCAGACGGAGTATTTTCGTTCTGGTGGAGCGATGATATTGATTTTCATGGTTGGTGGAGCAAGAACAGAAATTTCCTTTTGCATACGATCAGCAATACCTGGGAACATGGTCGTACCACCAGATAAGACGATGTTGGCGTACAAGTCCTTACGGATGTCGACATCGCATTTCATGATGGAGTTGTATGTGATTTTGTGGATTCCAGCAGATTCCATACCGATGAAAGCTGGTTGGAAGAGGGTTTCTGGGCATCGGAATCGTTCGTTTCCAATGGTAATGACTTGTCCATCAGGTAATTCGTATGATTTCTCTAATCTGGAGCTGCTGGCAGCAGTTTGCATTTCATGTTCAAAGTCCAAGGCAACGTAGCACAATTTCTCCTTGATTTTACCGAGATTTTCACGATCATGATGGGTAGTGAAGGAGTATCCACGTTCGACCCACAAAATTCTCTTCAAGTAGTCGGTCAAATCACGTCCAGCTAAGTCGAGACACATGATGGCGTGGGGAAGGGCATAACCTTCGTTAATGGAGACAGTATGTGTAACACCATTTCCAGAATGCAAGACGATACCAGTGGTACGACCAGAAGCATATAAGGACAAGACAGCTTGGTTGGCGACGTACATGGCTGGGGTGTTAAAGGTTTCAAACATAATCTGAACGATTTGAAAATTATCATGAAATAATGATAAGAAAAAGTCACACAACAGTAACAATAATGACAGTCTTAAACACCGGTGATCGTCATAAATTTGAGAGATATCTCTTACTCCTGCATCAAAAAGATCAAAATTGGCATTTTACCTAACCCAGAACGTAGAAAATAAATTACAATTTTGAAATCCATCCTCAGAATCTCCCTTATATGAAATAATAGGTCTTAGTAAAAGGTTTTTGGTCAATCTTTTGTTACCAGGTCTTTTAAGGGAGTTGAAAAATTGTCAATGGTCTCTTCTTTGAAAGTTGTATGAAGTCTTGATGTTTATGTTTATTGACGTACATACCATAACATTGACGGTATGTTAAATTCTATACACATACCGTTATTTGACGTATAAAACTGCGATAAAAAGGCGTCAAAAAGACAATTATTTTATTAAAAAATCTTTGGATTCTCCGTGGCCATTGCATGCTCTACGTGCTACGGCTACCATGTGAACACTGAACATAGTCCATAGGAAGGCCCAACTTTGGTTTTCATGGTTCTCGTGGTTGCAAGGGCGTCATACGCCATCACGTTATTATACGCTTTTCCACCCGTCCAAATAGACACTGAAAATAGCCCATACGAAGCCTAAGTTAAGTTTTCATAGTTTCGTGGTTTTTGTGGTTACAAGGGCGTCATGCGCCTTAAATACCTTATCAAATTATTATACATCTTTTCACCCGTCCACGTGGATACTGAACATAGCCATAGGAAGGCTCAACTTTTGTTGTTATGGTTTTAGCGGTTTTCGCGGGTGCATTATGCCTTTGAGTGACCATTACGTTATATACGATAACAAGTAAACGTTGCACAGACTAGGAATTTCCAACTTTAATTTTAATTTAGTTATAAATTTCAAGAGAATCAAATTTTGAAACCGAATTTCAATAGATTGATTAATTTATATTTAATGAACAGGGATTAAATAGTGGAACTTAGAAGCGTATTTAGTAAATATTTTCAAGGGTAAATAGACGAAACGACACTTTGTTGTGTAAAATCGTTAGTAATTGAAATACAAGAAATGGTTTTGTTTTTCTTCATTTTTTTTTTTTTTTTTTTAAAGCAAGACAATTAATAGCAACAATGTACAATCGGTAACACTACATACATTTTTTAGCTAAACTTTTAAATACTAAAAGAAAAGTTTGTCGGACAAATCTTCGTAATGAAATGACAGCTTGGCCATCGTACAAGTCTTTTATAATGTATACGAATATTTTTGTGTATTAAATAACTAAGAGTGCTCGACAGAGAACATAATCTACGAAATAAACTAATTTTCTTTAACTTTTTTACTTTAAGTTTCATCTTGCTACAGAATCATAAGCTAAGTATATATAAGCTTGATTTGTAATTGGCGAGGAGAAACTTGTTCTCATGGCGGCATTTACCTATCAACTCCGATATTTTGTTAAGAAGTGCGTTTTGAACTGGATGCGTTATAATGGCCAATTTTTTGTAGAGGCAGGGACGGCATTTCAGATTGGGTGCAATGTTATTTTTGTATTTTGCATTGTTGAACGATTGCTTTTGCCTATTGTATCGTTGTCTGAGCTCTTTTTCTGTGAGTCCGATGTAGGATTTCACAGGTAGATTCAGGGTCTCAAACGTCACATCTGTAAACTACAGATTTTATCTTGCAGTTTTCTTGGAGTGGGCAGTTTTCTTTGTCTCGGCATTTGCAGTTGTTGTTCCGAACTTTGGGTGGAGAGGTGAGAGATTTGTTGTGTCTCTTTATGAGTCTGCCGATGTTGGGTGTACAGCTATAGCTAACCTTTATGTTGTTTCCATTGAAGAGCTTTTGCAGATTGCTTGTGGTTTTGTTTACATACAATGGGTACTTAAAAATTTCATACTTCTTGGCTAGACATATTGAACAACGCCTTGTAAGGTTGGTGTACGCACGGACTCTCCTGATGATAGACCATTTCAGTGTTGGCGTCATGTCATGTGTTTCTTTAATGTCCCTGACATGAGTAGAGAGGGTGGTGCTGTTGATGTTTCTTTTGTTGTTATTTGACTGTTTGTTCCCATTGTAGGCTGATGTATAACATTTTATTCAAATCCGGTGCAAAAACTTCACACTTGTATATGACTGAGGATGCTCGACAGTCACCGTTGAATGAGCACTCGATTGTTTCTTTCGGCAGTTGCAAGATGGTGTGCTTTGTTCAGGTGACGAAAAAATTAATTTGCTGTGCGCTTTGATTTGAAAAATTTGATAAATCAATTTCTTCACCACCTGAATAAAAAGTACACCATCTTGCAACTGCTGACGCTGTTAATACTCAAGCTCTTATATAGATAGTCTAGAAAGTATTATCTAAGATCAAAAAAAAAAGATTACAAAAGAACCGACGATGACTGAAAAATGTTTTCTAAACTTTAAATGTTGAACTCGATGAACATGCATTCAAAATCATCTTCCACCTTTATTATTTGGCAAGGAATATCTTCTCTTACATACAGTACTAAACCGCCTCCATGCTTGTCCCTGTCTAGTCTAAAATGTTCATCGTATTCAGCATGATTTTTTGGTTGAGTATGCGAAAGTTCATTGAAATCTAAGCACTTTTAATTTTGAGACCAAATTTGCCCAAAAATACCAGGTGACAATAAAATATGAAAAAAATGTCTTCATCGTATTCAGCATGATTTTTTGGTTGAGTATGCGAAATTTCATTGAAATCTGAGCACTTTTAATTTTGGGACCAAATTTGCTTAAATTTGGTACTGGAAGCTATTTTTGGGTCGTTTCGGCATCTTTGATCCATTTAGTGGCTGGTTTCGGGTGGTTTTGGGTGGTTTCGCAAAATTTCTGGGTGGTTTCGGGTGGTTTTGGATGGTTTCGGCTGGTTTTGGGTGGTTTCGGCTGGTTTTGGCTGGTTTCGGGTCGTTCCATGTTTTAGTTTCTTTGTATCTTCTTATGATCTTTCTTCTTCATGGTCAGCCGATTCTCCCACACCATGTATTACGATTTTTTGCAATCTCAGCTTTTGGTCTCGTTTTTCTCCTTGTTCTTCATTTCGTGCAGCTTGAAGAATTTCTCTTATATACTTTGGTGAATCCATTTGATCGGTTTTACTTCTTGCTAATTCAGCGTAAGTCTTTATCGTTGATTTTACAGTTTCGTTTGAGCATTTGATTTCAGCCAAAATTGATTCTTTGAGGGGATCTTTGAATTCACTAAACTTTTTATCGAGTTGCGTGTTTATGACTTCCATGTTTTAGTTTTTTTTAGCATCCGCAATGACTTTATTCTTTCTCTTTGGTTTTCAATTGTTGTTTTTAACTTGATTTCGTTTTCATGGTGCATTTTGATCATGTTTTCGCATCTTTTCACGTCTCGTCGTGATTTTTCAATTTTTTCTTTCTAGTAATCGTCGCGTTTGAAAAGAAAGTGGTTTGCGACGTGAAGGTACCAAATCAAATAATTCAGGAGAGACATTGATGCAATTAGCACAAATAAACGTTCAGTGACCCTTGATAGTAAGGAATAGATGTATTTGATACGCTGGTAGAATTGTACTTCTGTAATGGACTAGTCGATTGCATGTTCCACATTCCAGCTTGTTTTGCAATTTTTGCAATATGTTGGTTTTTTTATATCATGTGATGTTCGATGCCTTATCCTTATATATTTCTAGATCATATAAAGCAGATACAATGCCAGATGTTTTGTCTTTTCCTACTAAAACAATATCTTAAAACGTTTGATATATCTCAAATACGTAAATATCTATTAATATTAAAAATGTCCTATAACAAATAAGATAAAAAACATTGGATGAAAAAATATCCAATCAATCCTCCTTCACGCTAGGACAAAACAAAAATTAGTTTCATGCGAAATTTAATTAGTTAGATAGTGACCGTTGTCTGGAGCCCTGAACATTTGAAATATAGTACCTTTGTCGACAATCTCCAAATGAGAATACGTCATAAGTTGTAAACAAAATAAAAAATCTTATATCCATATTTCACGTTTCAAAAAAGTGTTAAGCTAACACTGAAGTTATTGAGGCTCACTATCTTATTGAGATTGAATTTAGATTAAACAATAAAACTGCGAGAGCCATGAAAACCTTGAAAGCTGTTTAATAATGTAATGGCGTATTATGAGGCGTAGTTGGGCCTTTATATGGGTTCAGTTCAGTGTCTACGGGTTGAAGTGCTGTTCAACAATGTGATGGCATTTTATAAAGCGTACGACGCCATTGCAAACATGAAAATCGCAAGAAGCATGAAAACCAAGATTCGGTCTTTGCATGGGCTAAGTTCTTGTCCACGTGAACGGCTGGAAAGGTATACGAAATTTGATGGCGTATCATGAGGCGTATAAAGCCCTTCCAAGCACGAAAACTACGAGAACCATGAAAACCAAAGTTGGCCCTTGGAAAATCTACAAAAGTAAATCAGCCTTATGAAATACTCTCAAAAATAGTGAAAAAGTTGCAAAATTATACCATTCATTGAAAGTTTTGAAGAGGGTGAATTTACTCTGATAAATGTTGAAAATGTCCTATGCAAATTGTTGACATCAGGAGAAAATAGTCGAAATAGCTATATTTTGCCCCTTAATAGCCGATGTTCTAACATGGAATGGTCTTCATTTTACGAATGACCCTTTTCTCATTTTTACTTTTATGCTGTTTCGATTGAGTTAATCAAAAATTTCAAAATCAAATCATCAAATTTGATTTTCAAATGGGGGGGATGGGCATTGACAGCTTTTCAACCCCCATAAATAGCCTGATAACGACCGACAATTTTATATAAGGGAGATTCTAGGGATTTAATTTGTCTGTCTACCTCTCGGGTTAGGCAAAAACGCTTAGTTTACGAGATGGTGAAGTTGGCTACCCGAATACCGTGTATAATTCAAAATAAATGAATAAAAATGCTTTTACATGAAACTTTTGTTTTCCACGAATTTTGAATTGAAAATATTTTTACAGGACCAGTCTTTATATAATAAATGTTTGAATTATGTCTATGCCCAAGTCAACACACTTACAAACCTGATTTGCTGTCTTTTGACGGTGAACGAACATTCAATTTTATCGCGTAAAAATCAGTCAAAGCTCTCAGAGACGAAAATGATTACTGCATGTTTGCAGGATCTTTGGCCATTCATAACAATAAGGTTGATTTCCCCGATTAGATAACTGGCTACTCTGTGCACCGCCGCACCTAAACCAGTACCCCCGGCCACATTTTATAATCCTTGCCGCACTCTTTAATCCTCTTTGTCACGCCAAGTTTTGAAACCCATGTCAGACTTTCAGATCTCTTATTTTCCGAGTTAATTTGTTGTCCTACTGGTTTTCAAAACTATATGTGGTATGACAGCCCAAACCAAAGTCGTCAATATTATGATATTAATTGCAGTATTGGTGCATTATAGAAATGCGTCATTTAGAATTCTGTTGCCATGGAAATGTCCATAAAATTTCACTTACTTCTGTCATTTTCTCCCTGTTAGATTTAGGGTTCAATGGAGGATCTGTAAGAAGGACCGGTTGTTTTTCTGGAGCCACGCATAGCTCATGGTAAGTGTGATGCCAGATCTATAAAATGAGTCGTTCATTTAAACTTGGTGATATCTGTGTTATTTTTAACTTATGTGTCATTGGCCATTTTATTTTATAACGCTTCTAGTTTAATGCACTTAATCAAGGGGCAGGAAATATTGCAAAATCGCCCAAAAGCGAGGGAGTTTCTGCTCTTAACCCTATTATACGCGGGGGGGGGGGGGGGGTGCGGGCGGCCGACTTTTTTTAAAAACTTAAATAGTATTGCTGTGCGGTTGAAATTTTGCAATAATTAACAAAATCTTATTAAGCACATGTTCTTAAAATTTTAAGTAATTATCTCAATTACGTCATTAATTATGCGCAATTATATAACACAAGGTGTCAATTTACAACCCTTTCCTATACAAAACAGTCAGAAATTCAACTACTAATAACTTTTCAAAAGATGATATTAACTTGAAACTTTCACAGGATGTTCAGTTCAATAAAATAATCATGCTGAATACAATAAAAGATATGATGACTTTATCATTTAAAAGTGGTGGTGGGGCCAATTTGTGGCGGTTTTGGCGTCCCGTAGTGCCTCAGGAATTGATTTTTATGAAAATTTGATGACATATTTACGAAAGATATTTCATTTGACTTTCAGAAAATTAAAACAGAATTGAAAAATTTCAATTTTTTCGGGAGAGAAAGATTTAGCTCTGTAAAGAAAGATACTTATTTTAAGAAAATTGACATTTGTGTCAAAATTGACTTTGGTTGTCGTCCATCACATAACCATAGCAACCATTGTTTATTCAGCATGATTTTTCTAGTTCTCTTATTGAGGACTACCTTGAGGGCTACCTCCATACCAAATTTTGATGTTTTGTGTGCAGATATATCTATGTTTTGGAGGTAGACACCTAACTGTCACCTGAAATGTCTCTCATTATATAATAATGAATGAGGTCTTGAAAACAGACGAAATATTGTTTGAAATAGCTCATTCGTTTTTTCACTTGTATTCATATTGACAACAGTTAGAACTATTTTCGTATATCACTTTAAGGTAATATATTTCGCAGTAACTAAATTTTAGGTGAATTATACTTTGAAGATGCACTAACCCATTTTGAAACTTCAAAGGAAAGAAATTACGCGGATGGCTTAAATTTTAAGGTCCTAATTTTCTAATTTGTTCTAAAAAGTTAAAACTAAAAATGTCGAAATGACATTTTTTCGGCAGAAGTTTTGCGATCAATGAAACCAATAAATTAATTAATTTTGTGAACGACCACAAATCGAAATTTAACTCCCGCAAAATTTACTTTCTTTAAAGTAGTTTACCTTTTCCATATCATCCCAATTTACGACGATTCCGTGCTTAATTGGATATTTCAAGCTAAGGCAACCTGTATTTCTTCGAGCTTCATTACCGACATACAAGTCTCTAACCCCAGCACGAAAGGCATATTCATAACGGGGACGTCCAACAATTGATGGGAAAACAGCTTTTGGAGCACGATCCCCAGCAAAACCAGCTTTGCATATAGCAGATCCATTGTCTATGACAAGAGCTGGAACATCTTCATCGGCCATTTTGATTTTTGTGTGCAAGTCCAATGGTAAAATTCAAATCTGAAAAATGTTTTTCAGAAATATAGGTTCATAGCTATTTTATTGAAAATTGCGCGGCATCAAATGTTTGCGAAATTTTAAAATTCGCAGTATGTCTAGAAAATTTTTGGGTTTCTCTGCTACTTAACTTCGCGGCCTAGCATGAATGTCACATTTCATGGCGTTTTAATTTCAAAGTTTTTGGACAGCGACTGTGACACCGCGAACTTTTAATTACCGCGAAGTTTCATACAATGAAATATGTTCACGACTTGTTTAAATCAAACATTTTTTCAAGAAAATCACAAGCAGAAATAGTTTTTAGGAAACTAGCACAGTTTCTGGTGTCCTTATGAAATCACGTGTACTTCTAATATTTACCTATTGGAAAAACGAATACACGATCTCCAAAATACTTTTACTTGACTCTGACAGATTACAATTATTCAAAAGGTTCTTGATAAGTATACACCGTTCTACACCGCACACTCAGATGTGAAGTTTTCTACCTAAGGTTAGAGGTTAGAATCAAAAAGTCGCGTGCTTAGTTCTTGGACCATGGGAAAGAAAAATCGATCTGAGCTTCTCAGCTAGGAAAACCACAGTGCTTGCTGGAAAATTAAAAATCATGATTCCCAATTATTTATGATGAGATTCCAGCGTTTTTGAAAACTTATTTTGGTATGAGTTAGATGAGAGATAACAAGCAATTTCACAGGTAATGGTAATATTTTTATTCAAAAAAAAATTTCAGACCATTTATTAGCTGACCATTTGCTACTGTTGTTATGTGAACAATTTATGATTAAGATCCTTTAAATTTTACGAACGAACGGTGGAACAAAATCTAACGTTATAACGTTATATTAGATTTGAATTTATGGCAATAAGAGGATAAAACGCAGAGCTTAAATTTGAAGTTGAAAATTACTACTAATTCCTAAGATTCCCATAAAGACCTTCACAAAAATTATTTGTTATCTGAAACAGAAAATGAATAGGTTAATCTGGGCAATCCTTTTCACGAGGTAGGCTAGAACTATGGTATGTAAGTATATCGCAAATTCTTCCCATGTGAGAGTGAAATTGCTCTCCCGTGTAGATGATAGACTTAATATATACCACGGTCCAACGTGTCGCGAACATCGGGCCTGAGTGGCTGGAAAGCGCTGTGATTTCCTATTCTCTCGTAGGATACGCCTATTCCGAACTGATATCGCAGAGGGTTCACTAATTCACTTCCACTTTAAAACAGACTGTTGTCAGCCCTAAATAGGGATCAAGCTTACAACTTCTTGCACAGTAGTGCGTCTGACTATACCACTGTACCACTGCTCCTTTTTATCCAGGTTGATGATATACATCCAACATATCACTTAAAAATTTGTTTGCTTACCTTTTGTAAAATTCTAGTAACGTGACCCTGTTTTTGATTTGATGCATCAAATAAAATAATAATTACTGAAATAAATGAAATAGCTTTTGAGGTCTAAAAATAGCGACCAAACTTTTACTTTTCATCTAACGCTCAATATACCATATATATTTGAGACAATTAATATTCATGAATCAGAGTATGATGTACATTTTTATTGATCAACTTAGATATTCATATTTATTCAAATTGAATTCAACAATGTGTATATAATATCTATTTTAACTAAATCTTATGAAATATTTATCTTTACCTTTTGTAAAACTCAAAGTTGCTCTTACAAAATTTTTCATGGTGATATTCTTGATTTTATGGTCAAGTCTCAAAGCACCAAATTCATACAGAGCAATCTCTATAAAGAGGACACTTTATGAGGCAGACGCCTGTACCGGGAAGAGGGAGGTACTAGTCTTAGAAGTGGAAGGGTATGTGCCCATGTAATATCTATTATTATTATGAATCTGAAATCAGAACACAAAAATCTTTTTTTCGTTCAATATTTTACGATTATTTTGACGTGAATTCAGTGAAACTTTTGAAAAATACCAAAATACATGTTCAATTGCTCATAACTTTTCTACGACTGATGATATTGACCTTAAATTTGGACTCAAATGAAATGACAGTAAATTAATTCAAATATGGTCCAATAAAAATGGTAGCAAACATTTGAATTTTAACAATTCTGAACGTTATTAGCGTAATCATTGCACCAAGAATATTTAATTTTTCACAAATACCGAAAAATGTTGCTTTACCTTTTAGAAAATAAAAACACAAAAAAGCTTTATCAGATCTCCTGCAAAGTTAAGGAAGAGTACTCTAAATTTTGAGATACAATATGAATTGACAATATAACGTCACGACACTTGGGAATTACTTTTCATGATAATGTGGATTTCATAATAAGTTATGTTTCTGCCAAGTGACATTGCTTTGTTCTAGATCAGCATTTTAAGAAGTATGTAATGAGTAGAGCTAAGATAAGAAGATGGATAGATATAGAAATGTATGAAATATTTGAGTGGAAGCATATATGTGAATAAATAAAGAAGTATAGGCCAGATGGTAAGTACAAACTCTTGAATCATCAGTTGATGACTATATCAGTTATTTCGATGATTTAAGATCAAAATGACTATGAAGATATGGCTCCCCAGCAGCATTGATCAATTTCCACCTTCAA
>JAUBWS010093020.1:0-11395 GCA_032270445.1 Darlingtonia californica | reverse complement strand
TCATTCAAGGGTTTTCAATAAACCTTTCCTTTCTCATTATGCTTGAGCCTCGAGTCTCTTTACAGCTAAGTCAACCTCTGTGATTAACACTGGTTATTAGTGGATAAATGATTGTGTACAATGGTTTTGCGACAAAACTTTTTTGACAATTAGACAGTTAGTTCCTAATATTCTCTCTAACATCAACAAAACTAGTTTGTTCACAGCTATCTACAAAATAAAAATGAACATAGAGTTCTTTCGTTGCAGACAGTGTAATTAATCGTTAAAATGAGAAGACTGACTACACATTGAGCAAAATGAAATGTCTTGCTATTCATCCTGGTGCCGCCCAGCAGTTATTCATACAAAGATCCTATTTTTCATTGATAGGGATACAAAACCCCTGTCCCAAAATTAGTATACAGCTAGTAAAAGCTAAAAGTTGTGATAGGGTCATGACTTACCCCACTTAACCCTTTGCAAGTGCTGTTTGGACTCACAAAAATAAACAAAGTAGAAAGTAAAAAAAAAAGTTGACGTGGATGGGATTTGAACTGCAACAACTTCCGTATCACATGTGCACTTTCCGTTCCTTCCCCTCTTACAATCCATCATTCAACCGCACGGCGTACAAAATATCCATACAAATACCCACAGGTGATAAAAGTAGGGATAATCTTCCGTACGAGTCTAGACAGTTCGGAAAATTAAGCTTAACCCTTACCTGTACTGAATTTTGTATTTTTAGTTTTTTCAACCAATTTATTTTAGATTGTGTGTTAAGGTATGCGTGTGTGTGAAATAATATTGGATGCGATAGATTGTTGTATATTTTCTTGAAAGCTTTTTAGTAAGCAGTTTTACTGTTTTATATTTTCTGTGTTTTTAGACCTGATGATGAAGAATTCTCTTCGAAATATATTGTCAAATATAAAAATTCATTGTTGATACATGTTTTACTACATTACTTTTTAAGCATGAATTTTTACTACTCTTATTGAGGACTAACTTCATACTAAATTTCAAGTTTATATCATTATGCTATCCAGAGATATTGCCGTGGGCCTACTAGCCCCCCCCCCCCCAGTACTGGCATTCTCAAAAAAGCCCAGTACAGGTAGGGTTAACATCTTTCGACGCCTAGTTAAATCTAAGCCAAAAATATCACTTTTGCACTGCGTTGAATAAGATTTGCAGCAACATTTTTCTAAAGACGGTAATGAAATGGAACAATGAGAATGATGAATCGACAGAAAAAAGTGATTCTGTGTTGTTTCTGAATGCCAAAATGTGGACAAAAGCAGACAGGGGGGGGGGGGTGGTCAGCCAAATATGGACATCCTTTTTGCATGAAAAAAATATTTTCTACAGAATGCCTGACAGCATGTATGATGAACTCTAGCTTCAGTCCTTCATGCCACAATCTTCGATTTTCTGGCCCTTTGCTGCACCGCTGGACGGAAAATGATGGGTATCTTAAGTTTAGCCAAAGATTTTCATTGTCAACTATCTTTCCTTGAAGTTTTTGCAAAGAGATTATGATGCAAGTTAAATATTTCAAACAATGCAAGCCTTGCGTCCGCGCGGACAGAGGGAGGGCGTAGTCGGCCAAATGTGGACATGCCTGGACAGGGGGGAGAGGGGGGGGGTCTGAAATCCGCAAATATGTGCGGACATCCTTTATGGATGGCCCCTAAAGATATAGAGATATGCAAGTTATTTTTAAGAACACAAAAAGAAAGTCAGTAAAAAACATACCTTTTTAGAATTATACGGTTTCACACAAAAGTTTTGTTTGAAAGTCTGCTTTCAAGGTGGTCAATCTTCCATCATCACTTTAAACGTCTGCAGCTAATCCTTTGCAGTGTATACAACAAAACTGTTTTATTGATGCTCGACTTCTTGTTACATATAGATTTATCAATATATTTATCTGAAGTTTAGTGTTTCGGTTTATTAATGGAATCTACCTAAAATGCCAGAGTTGCTCAAATCCTGTTTGGAAAATCTCCATGCTGTCCTCCAGACACCAGATTCAGGCAGAAGTGACAAGGCAGTGTCTATCGTAAAAGACATTGTTGGTATTTCATTGGATATCCCAGAGAAAGAAATTGGTATGCATCATAAATACCTTAAGGGCGTTAATTTTCGCGAGAACTAATTTTCGCGAATTTTAGGCTTCTATTTTCTATTGTTCTTGAACAATAGTTTTTTGTTATAAGAACAATAGAATTCGCAAAATTCGCGAAAATTAATTCTCGCGAAAATTAATGCCCTTAAGGTATATATTTTTCAGATTTTTGGAGACTTCGAAAACATATTTAAATTTGCATTATAAAATTTTATTTGAAAAGATTAAAAAAGACAAACGAATTAAAATTAACTTGACTTACCAATGCTTTGTTAGTATGTATGTAAACATTAACTGTTTTAGCTATTCAAGTACATAGAAAAATTTGAAGAATAATTTGAAAAATAATCTATAAGATGTTTTACTCAGGCAAGATGCCCCCTTAAATAATTGAATTATTAATTTGCACGATCCCCATATTAAAAGAGACACTAAGTTACAGTACAAGTTAAAACACACATCAACGACCCATGCTAATGTTCTGTTTTAAAATCTGGGTTCAATTATAACATGAAAACTTTCATATGCATAAAAATTTTATGCATTTAAAATTTGAATTATTTTTTGTTTTTCAATTTTTTTAACCTAGTTTCTAGGGAACGAAAATAAATTTGCCAATATATCATTAATACTTATCGCTTACTACAGAACCATGTTGTTACCTTTCATATATATTTCTTTTTACAGCATTTTGTTCCAGTTTACTGTTCAATCAAGAAAATGGTCTTTTGAAGTTTCTGAAGGCTGCAGTCGGACTTACAGAGGTAATTTTTTATATGAAAGTTGAAATTATTCTAGAACATGAAATAAATGTAAGCTTAATTTGTATCAGTGCTCCATGATTTTGCATGAATTTCAATAACAACTTCCAAGCATTATAATCTCAAGCAGAATACAGTCTTGTGGAACAGGCCTTTTAGTATTAATATGTAAAGTGCAAATGGATCATGTCATGTTTATCTTTAACAGGTGGCATTTAAAAAGTATCTTTGTCTAAAATATTCGTTTTTTGACTTCCACTCAGCCATTCTTTGCTTTGAAAGAATAGGAATCAAGTCGTTGATCACTGTTTGTTGCTTTGGCCTGAAAATGGCCCCTTCTTGTTTAAAACCATGACCAGGGTTTCCTTTTTCTCTTAGACTTTGCTATGAAATGCATGGTCTTGTCACAGACTATTGAAGCAAGTATTTAACAATACCGTCACTAAATTTTCTTAATTTTTGTATCTTTTCAGTTTGAGAGTGTGAAAGCTGACGTTTTGAGGTTCTTTGTTGAATATGTTGATCCAAATTTCCGCCGGTGTGAGATAGAGCAACTAAAATTACTGAAAGTAAGTATGGAGTGACCATAATGTGAGCAAACCCTGGGGTGTTGAAAAACGTTTTTGATAAACACTTTTGATTAAATTTAGGAAAGAAATTCAAATTCCAGGTAACAGGGTGGAAAACTGTTTCTTTATCCATTAATTGGTACATTCTTTCTCAATTACAATGAGAGCAACCAGAAGTTAAAAATACAGTAGTGTGGTAGTTTTTAATAACATTTTCAAAATTACTAAGTTTTCTTATTTGATATTCAGATTATTTTAAAATTTAATCAAAATTCTTTTTGACCATAGGACCAAACGTTGTCCATGTTGATACGCGATCAATCAGTGAAAGTGCGAACAGAAAGCATTAATGTTCTGACTGAGGTAACATGAAAAGGTTTTGTTGAGAAATTTTAAAATGAATGTACGTAAAAAGAAACAATGCTGTTGTTAATACGCTTACTCAGATAAGTTAGCAACAATATTTACAAAAAAGTCTTTCCTTTTTTTTCAAAAAAATTGCTAGATGCATGTTGCATTTTACCATATTTGGATGAATCCTAGACAATACAGATCCCGTAAATGATTTAGAAAACTATTAAAAAACTTATTATTATAGAAATAATTAAGCAAACAATATTATTTAAGAAGTCGGGCTGATGCTAGCAATCTCAACAGCAATGGAACAATCTGTTATATAGGGGTATAATTCCTTTAGTAAAAATTTTGACCGGATTATGGGAATTAGATTTAAAAATATCTGGTAATGGTGAAACTGTTACTCGAACGAATCAAAAAGAGTAAAAAGACGTTTAATTTTTAATAACACAATAAGAAATTTCTGCAGTCACAATTATGAGATCTCACAATTAGAAATAATTTGTTTGTCCATTTCAGTATTTTAACAAAAAACTTTTTATCATAATGTAGATAGTTTCAAGAGGACGCGAGCAATTAGGGGATGATTTTGGCATGGAAGATGTGGTGAATAAGTATGTTCCATTAAACTCATAATTTTATGCCACTCAATTGAACAAAGCGTATTTTTAGGATTACCAGTTACATTGTTAATTCTTGTCACAGAAAACCAACAAGGCTTAGCAAAACTATATGTGTTGCCTTGATGAATGAACAGGAAGATAATTTACCCAGGATAGCCTCTCTTCAGTTCTTCATTAACTGCTATCAATGAGGGTCTGCCTCAGGACACCATGCAGAATTAACAGTGATTGGCAAATTTCACTACCTTAAGCCTCACATGGTAGTCGAACTCAGCCACTGTTTCACAAAGTACAAAATCTTTATGGCTTTGAGCTGTTGGTCTTCTTCGTTGTATAAATGCTTATCACCGACTATTGAAGGCATCAGGTGTTTAGGAAAGCAGTTGTAGTGGGATGTAAACGCATTATGGTTTGAACACAAGTGAACAACTCTGGGACTTGTTATTTAGAATAGGATTCATTGTGGCTGCAAAGAAAATCTTTATGCGAAGAACGACTCGAAACTACTCGAAATGTCAGAGAAAACTAATTTCGCTAGTAAAATATATCGCCAATTTAAGTCCTCTTTACATGAAAATTTTTATTTCTTTTTTTTTAGAGTTTGGTCAGAATGTCTGAAGGGAAGTCGTTACAGTGCAACATGTAAGTTTTTGTTTTAGACAAGAATGAAACTAAGAATAACGTCTAATGTGATGTAGTCACAATGTATAAAAAAATGTTAAGAAAAGATCGTATCAATTTGGGAATTTGCACATTTTCTTAAGTGGTATAAAAGATGTTAAGAAAAGATCGTATCAATTTGGGAATTTGCACATTTTCTTAAGTGGTATAAAAGAAATTAAGAAAAGGTCGTATCAATTTGGGAAATTTTTGAAAGTACAATATATTGTTATACTTAGTCATCATTAACGCTGTAGAGTGCTTTACGCTAAGTGATCAACCCTCAGATTTCCTTTCGGAAAACTGAGGACTGAAGTGAGATTCGAACTCACGACTTATGCATTACTAGTGCAACTGCTCTACCATTGAACTATCCAGAACAGTGGCGGGTTTTGGACTCATATATTGGTACATTTTATCTTAAGCATCTTATAGGTTTTTAAAACATGCTACGATAAAGAATTTTCTGGAGGCTTCACCCCAAAACCTCACTACAGCTCCCCCTGGACTCACAGTTGGCTTCCACTGGCCTCAGACCCCCACTTTCAAAGATAAAAAACCTTCAGTTTTTTTCCGTCCAGATCTCTAAAAACCACTAGGAACATTCTTTAGCCTATTTAACCCTTAGACTAAGCTATTATTTAAAAAAGTGGAAAAGATTTTTTCAACACTTTCAACTTTAATTTCTGGAGAGTGAGTTGAGATGAATTAATTCAAGTTTGGTATCAAAAGAATGCTCTTTCTTTGTTACTTAAAGTTGTTATTTGAGCCATTTTATAAAAGTTGTTTGAGCCATTTCTCAATCGTTTGGAAGTTACAGGCTTGCAGAGATGTGGTAATTTGGTTAAATTTGGACGAACATAAGCATCTTTTGGAGTCTAATGGTTGATTGCACTTTTCTTTGCATATTCGGACCAGAACAATATTGTTAACCAATAAATTTTTCCTTTGTTAAGAGTTACATCTTTTCTAACATTTAGTGAAAGGTGCCATTTATACGTTAATTGGGCTACTTGCAGAAAAGTATCCACCCCTATTGGGGAACGAAAATGTACAGCGAGTACCTCGAATCTTCTTAGCAGCATTGAAGCAAGAAATGGAGGTTAGTGCAATAATGATAAGGATCTCTTTGTGTGTGTATGTCAACAAAGCCTAAGTCGTATTGGTTTTACTAGCTCTAATTATAACTATTTTTTGCTTTGTCAACTTTAAACAAAGATTTACATTAGATTGAAATATTCTACGTCAAATACGGTAAATACCAGAAAAAACACTTTTTGAAAAAAAATTATATGACAAAACGCATCTTCTCTTCGAATCACAATGACTTAATTGAAGATCTGGTCAGGGTTAATTTTTGAGCAAACTCCAAGACAACTACCTTATCGGCCAAAAAAAGTCGGCCCTAAGTGACGAAAATTTTGGCCAAGAATTCGGTTTCAAGCTAAAAAATATTCATGGCTTTAAAAGTATAAAGAAGCAATAATTCACAACATTTTAATGTCAAACCAGGATTTCAAAAATTGAGATCTCGTCACTTAAAAAAAAAAATTTGATCCGACGAAAATTTAGGCCGACCTTTTTTTGGCCGATAAGGTAGTTGAATATTATTATCGTTACCTTAAGATCACTAACCCTTTTCGCAATTTTCGCCCTGATTCGCAAAAATCAGTGCGAAGTGAAATCTTGCTCGTTACCTTACCATTGATAAGCGGGCCAGATCCTTAGGAAAACCTACGGACCTGGTAAGTGCACGCAAAATTTACTTAATAGCTAATTCACGGAATTTGATGCTCGCAAATTTTAATTAAATCACGACCCGCGAAAGTATGTTCTAATGACATAATTACAACAAAATACACCTTTAATCACATAATCTACCTTTATTTCTATGAGTTTTGTGAAAAAGCACTTTTAACAAGAACAGTTACAGCTGCTGATAAATTTGTTTACTGGTGATTTTCTGTATTTTACTATTCATTGATTTCAAGGGTCTATTTCATTAAGACAAACATCTTGCTATAATTGCTAAACGTAATGATTTCTGTTTTGCTTGAGTTCACTGTAAGTTGATATTTTTTTCTCCACAGAAATGGACCAAAAGTACGATATATTATGAATCCTTTATACTTTGTAGGGTATACACATAAATATTTCATCTCCATCGGCTAAGCAGTGTCAGCTAAATGTTCTAGAAAATTTCTGGAATAGTTCTGATGTGTTTGTTAAAATTCTGTTGACCACCCTGGATATATTTTTCTCTTTAACTAATTATAGGTTACAAAAAAGAAGCCTGAATTCCCCCTCATTGCTGGCTGTTTCCGAGGATTTACAAGCTTCCTAGCAACACATAGCTCAAATTTTGGTAGGTCTTCAATTGTTTTACTGTGTATTTTTTCAGTGGGTAAAATCGTGAAAAAACCCATGTGGAGGAGTGTTTTCTTTTTAAAACGACATGCAGTCCCGCTGGGATTTTTTTTTATCTGTCAAGTGTTCTTTGTATAACTAGTAGCCCTTACAGGAATGTGTGAAAAAATAAGCTTAAAAACCTGAATGTCGGCACGAATTTTTATTCTTTCATGTCGGTGATTTTTTTTCTACGTAAATTCGTCCACAAAACATAAATTGCAGACGTGAAAATTCACTAATGTTATATCGATTTCATGTCGGTAGATTTTACCGACGTAAAAAGACTTGATTTAGGAAGGCTGTAAAAGGCCATATGGACCTGCTAACCCTTAACAGGGTGTCTGCCTGATTCGGGTACACCAGGGAAGTTAGGGAAAAGTTGCAGGAAATTCAGAACAAAACAATAATTAGGAAAAAATGCAACATCTCTATTTTCTTTGTTTTTTCATTACGAACTGCAATATGTTGTACAAAATAGGCGCAAGCGTCGAAACGTCGACTCAAACGTCTTTGTATGTCTGATGAAAAGTCTAACACCATTCAAACTTTTCAAAAATTCACTAATGTTATATCGATTTCATGTCGGTAGTTTTTACCGACGTAAAAAGACTTGATTTAGGAAGGCTGTAAGTTAGGGAAAAGTTGCAGGAAATTCAGAACAAAACAATAATTAGGAAAAAATGCAACATCTCTATTTTCTTTGTTTTTTCATTACGAACTGCAATATGTTGTACAAAATAGGCGCAAGCGTCGAAACGTCGACTCAAACGTCTTTGTATGTCTGATGAAAAGTCTAACACCATTCAAACTTTTCATCAAACGATTTTTTCATTAACTTCCATCAAACATGATGTTTTTCACCCGCGCAAACGGTCAAATAACGATGTCAAACATCTTTCACATCTTTCAAATATGTTTGATGAGAATGTTTGATCATTTGCGCTCGGGTTACTTTACCCAGCTCCAAATTTATAGCCCCGTCCCTGTAAATCGTATTGTATTAGGTTGTCGATAAAGAAAATTCAATTTTAAGACTATTCTTGAGTCTAGACCAGCCTCTCAATGCAGGAAAAACGCAGGGAAAAAGCGGATAATTTCCGGAAAATATCAAGGAAAACTCAGGGAAATTGATTTTGATATTCTGGTAGACACTCTGCTAGAAAGCCTGTAAGACAAAACGTCAGGTACTTTCTCACAATTTTGATTCCTAATGTCTGGCTCCCTAAATCTGGATATTCATTCTTTTTATAAAAAAAAAATAGACCTGAGTCAGTCATGGGAACCGCGTTCTGAAAATTCTTCATCTGTTTTCATAAATTTTAGTTTGGCTTATCTATTTGATACAAATCTAAGTTTTTGAAACCGCAGTTTAAATGAAATATTTATAAGAAAAATGAACCTGAAATTTTTTTTTAAAAGTCATGGGAACGTTCTAAAATTATAAAGTACAAGGTGAAATTTCTGAAAATTCTTCATCTGTTTTCATAAATTATAGTTTGGCTTAGGGATCGTCTCCAAATTTCGTCCAAAATCGTATTTTCTAAATCGTCTTTTAAATTCGTCTCAAAATTCGTCCTGGAAATCGTCCAGGGTTCAAAAAATTCGTTCCAAAAGCGTCTTTTTCAAAGAAGTCATCGCAAAAATCATTCCAAAAGATGACTAAAATTTGTCTCTTTTATTAATTATTTTTTCGTCCCAAAACAGGACGAAATTTGGAGACGATCCCTTATCCATTTGATACAAATCTAAATTTTGGAACCGCAGTTTATCATTTAGTGGTATATTTTCTGAAGCTAATTCATATTATGTAACCTAACTGAATGTTAATATTCGAGAAAAAGTAAACATAAAGGAATAATGAATTTTTCAGTTACAAGTTAAAATGAAGTTCTCGAAAACTTTGATTTCAATGCTTGATTTATTTATAAACTTTTTTCATTGTTTTGTAGTTTACGTCTCATTTACAAACATTGGCCGAACGTTTTTTTGAGGATGGGTTGGGCGATCCGTTCGATGACATTGAACGATTTCAAAAATAAATTGAATTTTTTCTTTCTAAACCCAGCTTTAGAAAAGGTTGATTTGCACCCTCTATTCCTCCTGTTTTGAAAACATAACTCGAGAACGAACAGTTTTTTACTACAAATTCGCTTTTTCCAGAATTTTTTAAACGCAATGGAAACGAAATGAACTGCAAATTTTTCTGATCCAGGTTGTGAATTATTGCGTAATGTCTTCACGTATCACATACAGGTGTGTGTTTGTTCAGAGAGGTCTGGTATTTAGGGAAAAGTCAGGGAATTCAGATCCTGTGAAACGATCAGGGGAATCTGCTTAATTTCTGGAAAATAACAGACAAAGCAGGGGAAAGTCAATAAGGGTAATTTCAATTCTCCAATGGTATCCTTGAGTCTAGAATAGTTCAAAAGCCATGAATAATGGGGAAAAATTGGTAGAAATTCACGGAAATATTAGGGAAATTTCAGGGAAATTCATTTTAACATACTGGAAAATACTTCATGATAAGATATCGGCATTCTAAAAAGATTTTGCAGCTCGGAAACGTAACCACCTTTCTTTTCATAGAAATAACTTTGACTCAACGGGTTTGCTTCCTTTTTTTATGAAATAACTGCAAGTTAAAATTGGGCTTATCAAAACATTGTACCCAACTTTGAGGAAATCGATTTTTGAGATCAATACCCATGGAATTCCATCAATATTTTGAGACCACCTGATTTTCCACGACAGGTTTTTAAAACCCCATGGATTTCCTATGTAAATTTTCAAACTCCCCTTGGATTTCCACTACTAATTTCCAAGACCCCTCTGGGTTCTACTAGATTTTCAAGACCCCTTGAATTTCAACTAGATTCTTAAGACCCCTTTTGATTTCCAATAGGTTTTCAAACCCCCTTTGAAATTCTACTATATTTTCAAAAAATTTGAACTAAAGAAAAATGTGCCCGTTTAAGCCCCCTTTGAAATTCTACTATATTTTCAAAAAAATTGAACTAAAGAAAAATGTGCCCGTTTAAGAATAAGGTTTTTGACCGCAACATGTGCGTTACTTAGTTATCAGTTTCTTTAAATAACTCCGTATCAAAGAAAGTATAACATGTTTATCAAACTTTCATATCATGAAACTCTTTTTGTCGTAATCCTCATAGACTCATGTTAAGGAAAGGATTTGGACCCCACCCTGGGCGTTAGATAACCGTTGGCTCTTTTAGGTCACTCCGTATCATAGAAAACAAAAGGTTTTTCATCAAACTTAAACATCATGAAACTGTTTTGATGTTTTCTTCATTTTCTGATGGAGAGATATACGGGAAAAAAATATTGGTTGGTTATTAAGATTATGAAGGATAAAGTGAACCTTAAAGTTAAGGATTAACTAAGAAAGAAAAATGCAAAACGAAACTGTTTTATCTGTTGATCAACCTTTCAGTTATCAAGATAATTTTTTTTGTTTTCTTTATATTTATATGCGTGGTTATTGTGTAGTTTAATGTCTTATACTTGGTTTTTACTTTTTTTTAAATCTCTTCCTGCTATTTTTTTAATATTTCTTTTTTTTATTGCAGAAAAAAGTTTATATATAAAATAGAATTTCAACATTTTCTGTCTATTCTTGTCAAGAGACGAAACTGATGAAGTGGAATGAATAGAAACTTATTAAAATTAAAACAATAAATAAACGAAGTTTCCAATAGAGTAGTATAAACGAATTTATTTCATGGACCATACAGTTTATTATTCGACACTGCTTGGTCCATGTTAAATGTCAAGAAGATTAGGGTTTTCAGAAAATTGAGAGAAGAGCTTTGAGAATGGCTGAAAGTAATAACACTTCCATTGAATTGTATGTCAAGTTTTACGAAAGGTCTGCCTACAAGGTTT
>JAUBWS010093009.1:0-11395 GCA_032270445.1 Darlingtonia californica | reverse complement strand
ATTTCCCTTGGGTAGTTTTCAATTTTATGTCAAAGTATTTTTCTCGAGCGAACGAAGTGCTATATGTTAGGGAAATCAACAGCATACCTTAATAAATTTTTCATGTAGTGTTGAATCATTTGGATTATTGTCAGGATGGAACTAAAAATCAATTCAGATAAAGTGAATTTAATCATTTTATTTTTAATCTATTCATTTGTTCACCATTATACACCGTCTTACCAAAGTCGGAAGTGAGCCGACGTGTAAATTTTCAAAATATTTTTTCCCTTTCAAAAATGTTCAACTTATTTTCCTGATGAAAATAATTGATTGTAGGAGGTATCTAAAAACCTATATGAACCCAATCCAGCCATTACTTTTCAATCTAAATACTTATATGAACCCAATCCAAATAACCATTACTTTTCGATCTAAGTTTCGTAACTCCTACTATACATTTGAAGATGGTGTTAAGTTATGAAACATACGTCTACTTGTATCAATTAATGGTATACAATTAGCATTAAAATTTCCTTTTTAAAAATCAAACCTGTTTCGTTTTTTGTAGATAAGCTTGTCGAATTTCTTTTTTAGACGCTTCTTTACTTATCCCCAAAACATAATAGTGACAGTTTGATTTTGAAGCAACTATAAAAGTGAACCTAAAAGAAACATTGTGGGATGAAAGAGCAATTCCGGAGATTTTATTCGCTACTGGCGTCAGGAGTTATGAAATAACTTTTTATTAAGCAGCTGAAGTATATTATTTTATTCTAAGAACGGATTTTTCAAGCTTCTTTAACTTTCAAACTACTGTGTATGAAGTTATAAAGTGTATTTTGGTTCAAATAGAAATACTGAACGGAGAAATATCCATTAAAAATAAAATATGAAAGAAACTTTACTTTTCATCAAAAATATAAAACATAGCAAAATTTTGTTTGGACAGAAACAACCTCCCAGCGGGTAAAATTAGTAAAAACCCTATGCGGAGGAGTGTTTTTCTTTTTATTAAACGGCACGCAACACTGGGCTCTTCAACGGCAAATATTGTTGATTTTTTCCTCTTCATTTTTCAATTCTTGGTTCTTGTTTTTCAAAACTTTATTTGATTGCTCGTTTCACTCAGTTTCATCATTTGAAACTTAAAAAGTTTGACTTAAGCCGACTCGTAATTTCCGTAAGAGAGCAATTGGATTCCCCGTACTTAAATTCTATTCTAGTTATAATACAAAAGATTAATATTTTACCTTGATAGAGATCTACTCCGGAAACCAATTTTCGAAAAAAGACCAAAGTTCATAGGTACAAGTGAATACAGCATCACATCAATTGTGATTGGGATACTTTCACATATCAAACCATTGTTTCAGAGTTTCGTCACTGAAAAAAAAAACTGAATTTGATAAAAGAAATCTTTATATATAATCAGGAATATGTATAAGGAATCAGGAATATATATAAGCTTCGCTTCATCATAATCCTGATGTAATTGAATTCAGGAAGTCAAACAAATGGATGGTGTTTGAACTTTAGTAATTGCAATGTCAATGAAATATAGAGTCGAAATAATGCTTTTTGAAACACTGAATTCAAACGAAGAATGAACATGAATGATGCGTTTCGTTTACCTTTCACAATTTTCCTGCTTTCCCCTTTTGTTCCTTTTTTCTCTTTGTCTTCTTCCCTTTCTCCTTTTCTTTTGTTATTTCCATTTTCCTTTTTCTTATAACATTTTTCCTTTTCCCGTTTTCACCCCTTATTAACTTTGCTTGATCAAATATTTTCCCTTTTTCACGCTCATCTTTTTCACCTTTTTGCCTTTTCTATCCCGCCAAAAAGAAATATGGATGGCTGGCGGAAACAGGAAATAACAAAAAGGGAAGACAGTGAAAAAAAAAGAACTTGCAGAAGGAAAAATTGTAAAAAATATGAAAAAATTGACGAAAATAAGAGTGAAAAAGTGAATAACAAATAAAGAAAAACTGAAGGGGTAGGCAACAAAATAAAGGAAAGAGTGAAAAAGTGAGGTAAAAAGAAAAATGAGGGAAAAAGGATGGCAATATATAAATATAATATATATAAAAATGGAAAATAGATCTCACAAATCTCAATCGAATGTAAGAAGGTCCAGGCTCATCAGCTGGACATTTTAAGGAATTTCGAGCCTGCCCTATAAACATGTTTCTCAATGTATAAAAAAACAAGAACTTGTAGGCAATATTTGAAATATTCTCGTAAATTGAAAGGTTACCAACCAAAGAGGAAATTTTGTAATTATCAAGCACATTCAGAGGTAAAAATCAGTAATATGGCTAACAGGAAAACACTAACTAGGCTGCAATTTTTAAAGAAATGAAGGCACTGCGTTTGAAAAGATAAAAATAATTTTGTTTGAAAAAAAGGGGGAGGCCATGTCACCAGTCGTCATTCTCACTAGTGATTTGTAATTAGTGCAAATGTTTTTGTGTGTAATGAATTCAGCCCTCAGACCCAACGGGCACAGACGCCCCCAGAAATTTTGAAAATCCTAAGCCCCCAGCTGCAAGAGGCAATTCTGCATAGTTCGTTTTATATGTTCCTTTACTTTTTGTTGTTTATTCTTCTAGTAGAAATTATTGACAGTTTCTTTATGTTTAGAATTATATTATGTATATATCATCTGTACTGTGAAATTCAAACCTAATTTTCAACCCAAGATATAAGAAGTACTTGCTGGAGACATAAAAAAGACTAGCACATTTATTGTGCCTCAGAATTTTACCGCCATAATGGGGGATGGGATATTTTTAAGGATGTAGGGACTGGAACTGAAAGTGGTTACAAACTATAGCTCTTGCCAGATTAGGCAATTAATTAATGCGTAAATCATCTCGCATATGGCCGGACTGACATCAAATAAACAGATTTGGTGTTGAGCAAAAACGAGTTCATCTTCACAGGACGTGACTAGTGTTTTGGTAAGACTTTTAGCTCTTTTAAAGTTCTGGTACAGGGACACTAACAGCTAAGACTAAAGTTCCAATGGCCATAAAATCAAATGAAAGTTCTCTCTAACGGAAAAGATTAAATTTTCCATATAAACTATATGCCAAATGGCTGATGTTGGTTGTGAACCTGAACTAGCATTGTAATGGGCTGTCAGTGCAAAGACATAAATAGAAGAAAGACAAAATAGAAATGGATACTCTCCAAATCAGTTAGTGTTTCGTTTTAATGTCAACTTGCCAACAGTTTTGATAGATTCACCACCAGCTCTTGAATCTACACAATCTACGTCAAATGACATCATCAGGAACAACCTAAATGCCATAGACAATGCGAGTGTTAACTACATGAAGGCTGAATCCAGTGAGAAGATTCTACGCCCATTGCGCAGTAAGACAAGAACATTATGCTGATCAAAACTATGAAATTAGTGATAAAGTCTTTTATAGGAGTAGTTTTGCTACGAAGGATGGAAGGGTCCTGGAAAAAAAATCAATCTTGTAAGACACGACAAAGAATATAACACGTGTCATCCATGTCACTTGATGAAAGTCATTGGACCAAGAAATCTGGAAGAAAAGGAGAAAATAACTTCAAATAATGATAGCACTACTAGAGCAACACATTGTTTGTCAGAAGAGAGTCAAAGAAGTCAAAAGAGCTGAGGAGCAATATATGGATGATAAAGATGACATTGATACACAAGATGACAAAGATGCAGCTGGTAATGAAAACAGTGAATGTATAGAAAGTTAAAAAGATGAAAAAGAAACATCAATTGAAGAAGAAACAGAAGATGATGATTGTAATGATTGTACATGAGATGAAGACACATGGAATGATAAAGATAACAAAGAAGACCCAGGCGACAGACAAGAAGAAACAAAAGACAGAGATGATACACATCCGAATTTTGAGACATGTGTAGATTCAAAGATGCTTCAATGAAAGTGAAACATGTGATGACAGTTCACTCAAAAGTAATCATGTGAAGCCACAAGCAAATGCAGTTGTTGAAATCAAACTTGAAAATGGTGAAAAACACAAAGCAAAAATACTGTCAACACAACCTAAATGAACTGGAAAACATGGTAATTGGATGAATTTAAAAATATTGGTGAGGAGAACCAAGCAGTCTTAACTGGGATATGGTTGCTGAATGAAGAATGGAAACGGATTAATGATATTGGAAATATAGTACTTCTAAACAAAATACACGGAAATGAGCCATAAAGTGGTTGGTGCCAAAGAGCGAGAAATACAAAACCTTATTGAGAATGATGTATTTGAAGTTGTTCGATTTGAAAGTCAGTCCCTAGTATCTTGTAAATGGGTTGTAACTGAAAAGTTGAAGAATCGTACTAAATTTCTGAAAGCTAGACTGGTTGCTAGAGGTTTCGAAGAAAAAGTGTTGAACGCCAGAACAGATTCTCCCACGCACATGTCAGTCACTCAGGATCTTGTTTGCAAAATGTGCTACAAAAAATTGGGAACTACAATCTTTGGATATCACCTCTTCATTTCTCCGATGTATATCTTAAACCAATGTATATCTTAAACCTCCACCAGAAATGAACTTAGACCAAGCAGTTTGGAAATTGAAAAGATGTATTTATTTAAGATTCTCCTCGAGCATGGTAGAGAGAGTGGTTGAGGAATTGAAATCACTTGGGGGAGAAATGAGTATATACGACAACGCTTTTGTTCTTTGGTTTGATAAAGATGCAAAACTAAGAGAATTGTTGATAACTCATGTTGACGACTTTGTGTTGGCCGGAACAGTCAATTGGATGGATAAAGTAGTAATAGCCTTGATGAATAAATTCAAAAGCAGCTTACACTGTAAAGGATCTTTTAAGTACATTGGTCTAAATGTTGTTCAGTTATCATCAGTCATCCAAGTAGATCAAAGCAAATATATTGATAGTCTGAGTGAAGTACAAATACCATTAATTCAACAAAGAGATAAGGATGCTAAAATCAATGATACTGAGGAATCTGCTCTGAGATTGGTCAGTGGTCAATTGCTATGGGCGTCAACACAGGCGTCAACACAGACATGCCCAGAAATTTCGTTTGATGCTTGTATTGTCAGCAATTATGGACAAGAGCCATCTGAAACATCCTTGAAGCCAATAAAGCCATTAGAAAATTAAAGTCATCGTCATCAAAATCGATTTTTCCAAATCTTGAAAATCCCAAATCATTCAATATAGTTGTTTATTGTGATGCTACACATGCAAGTCTGCCTTCAGGAGCACCACAGGGAGGAATGTTAGTCTTTTTGAAAGGAAATGGTAGAGTTGCACCAATAATGTGACAATCAAAGAAATTTAGCCATGTTACTAAAAGCCCCCTTATATCTAATCTGAAACAATGCAACTTGCGGAAGTAACAGATGCAGGCTTTCTTGTGAGCTCAATGGTCAAAGAAGTCTATAATCTCCCAGATCTACCATTAATTGAGTGTATAACAGGCAACAAGTCTCTCTTTGGTTTTTTAAAGACATCTCATGTCATTCAGGATTCACGTCTTCATTTTGATGTAGCAACAGTCTGTGAGATGTTTCAACTTAAAGAAATTACTGTTCAATGGGTTTCAAATGACTCCCAGCTTGCAGATCTTTTAACGAAACAAGGCGCTCCATCTGCAAAGTTGCTGGAAGTACAAACAGGAAAGCTGTGTCACTGATATTTGACGTAAAATGGTATGGCGTTTAACTAGAACTAGTGATTATTGACAGTCAGAAGATTTTTGTTTTGTTTATGTAAATATTAACCTGGCATTACTTACTCTTGGAGAGAGAACGCCAATGTTAATCATGTATATATTCTTGTGTTTTATAGTAACCACTACTAACACTGAAGTTATCGTCAGTAGCATTGTGGTGAAGAACAATTCTAATCAAAACAAGCAAGTGAGTAGTAACATATATTATCACCTTGGGGGTTTGAGTTATTGGGAGTACTTTATAAGGGAAATTATCTTTAGCATTGCGGAAGTTACTTTTCAAATTTTAAATTCTTTTTCTCCTACTCGAATAAGGGACCGTCTCAAAATATTCGCTCCAAAATTCGCTCCGAACAGGCCGAATTCGATTGTCGGAACGAATTGGGACGAATTTGAGCGAATTATTGAGTGCACTGGAGAGAATTTTCGGAGCGAATTTAGACGAATTTGATCTAATTGCTGGAGCGAATTTGAGTGAATTAAGTAAAATCGAGAAGTCATTGCATTGAAAAAGAAAGCTATTTAAAGGTATAATAAAGTGTCAATTTTCACTTTTAGCTGTGTATAATAGAAGAGCAGATTTAATTTCGTGTAGATGGGCATGCCCGTAGTCAGGCTACTTGGTAATATAGTTTGGTAATAGACAATTAAAAACATTATATATTTATTCTTTTTCAAAATGACTTTTGTTTAAGAAAATACAATTACAGAAATGAACAATAAATCCGTGTATCGATCGTATCATTCAAAATACTCGAAAAACGAAAATCCATTTTCGGCATTTTTCAAATATTCAATTTTTGAAAAAACGAAAAATTGAAATCAATTAAAAAAAAAAAGAAAATTGACCAAATTTTACCAAATTAATAAAGTTTATGACGCGCGCTCTTCATGGGTTGAATGAATAACGTAAAGAATAGCGCGTATTAAAAAAGTTGTCAATATAATGCGTATTTTCAATTTTTTGAAAATCAAATTTCAATTTTAAAATTTCGTTTTTCATATTTTTCAAATCAAGAATTGACTTGCTTTTCTAAGAGTTGACTTAAAGCTAGCATACCTGAAAAATGAGACCTGGACCTGAGACTCTACATCTATCTACAAAATCGGAACCCTTAATCATTTGTCAATGAATTAGAATTAGGCGTCAGAATCAATAATTAACCATGTTGAAGGTTGGACCCTTCACTAGTTTATGTCAAGGTCATATGATCAGGATGTGACATCACAAAAAGGTTTTATTAGCTCAGATGACTCATTTTAGCATTATTTGGCTGTCAGTCCAAAAATTCAGTCTTTTGATATTGTTTGAGTTCTGCAAAATTATGTTTCTTTTGGAAAAAAGAATTCTAGGCAGGCTTATTACATTCAGAATAATGAAGTTTCTTTATTATATCAAGTATTGATGCCAACGCCTATTAATAATTCCTTTGAAGATTAATTAAGGATCCCACTTTTCCGGTTTTAGGGTCCCGGGTCCCACTTTTCCGGTATGTCAGATTAAAGTCAAGTTTTGGAGAAATTGGATTTTCAAAAAATTGAACGGAAATTTCAATTTTCGTTTTTCGAATATTAATCGAAAATTAATCCAAATTAGCGAAAAACAATGATAGTGATTTCTAAGAATACAGTAAGTGAGAATTTCAACTTTCGTATATTAAATCCAGCTCTCCTTCAACATGATAACACTTAAAGCCTTGACGTTATTGTTAATCCATCTATAAATACATTACAAGCTGTATGTCGCCATAGACTAGTTTTGTTTTCATGTACTCAGGTGAAAAAGCTCACTGCGGGTGAGTGTACATCTGTGCTGGGTCAGAACTAATTCTGCCGCTCACAGAAGAGTCGGAGTGCTTCAATACATTTTGACTTTCAGGCGAATATACAAAATTATTTCACTTGTTCAAAAGAAACGAATTTTAACAAAGTAGACAGGGAAGTTAAGACTGTGAGAGTCGAGCATTTCATTGGTGCTCAGTCATCGTGTTTGGGGTTCACGATTTTAAACGTTCCCCACTTGTCTACAAAAAATTCATAGATAGTTATAATAGATAGTTATATTATTCTGTTTATAAAAGCAACTTTTTCAGTTTTATTTGGACATAAATTGCTAAACTTTCAGCCAAAGAGCAGGAGATGACGACCCACAAAAGTTTCTTGATTTAAAGTAAAGAACAATATAAATAAAGCAAACATCACATTACATATTTGTGCTGTTGTGTGGTTACTTTTTTACAACATTTCAGCGTTTTATAAATAGGGAATTATATTTGCTTGTTAAAAAAATGCTTTTAAACTATTCAGCAAATTTTGTAAACAGATCAGCTGACAAAAAAGAACCCACATGTTTGAAGGGTTTTTCTCTGAGTGAAAGCAGGGTTGGTCAATCTATAAAAAAAACAGACCTATTCATGAAATAAAAAAATCAAATTTATGAAACAGTAAACAGATTTATGATGCTTTTAACTAATTTATAAAAACAAATTAAATATATGAATTTCAATTATATATTCAAAAATGTTAAATTTTCAAAATTTTATACATAAGTAAATTTAGTAAGGCTTTTGTTAAAATGATATTCAAAGGGCTATCGGTGAAAACACTTACTAATATTTGTGGGGGAGATCATTTATATTTAAAAACACAGGCAAGTTGAGTGTTACCATATACAAAAATGTACTTCGACACGGATGATTTTTATTCACAACAACAACTTGGACAATCAAAAACGAACCAAACAATAATGGGTCTTTTGAAAGTTGTGTAATTGTTTATGTTTATACCACTGTAATGAATATGTATGAAAAAGGTTTCCATTTTGAGACCGTCCCTAATAGATATTTTCAATCTATCATATTATATGAATCTTCATATTACCAGAGCTAAGACTAGATGTCTCCTTGCCAAACCCCTTACTAGAACAACACACTACGGTTTAAACTCAGTTATTTATCAATCTGTTGTTCATTGGAATTAGCTTCAGTTGCTTACTCTATCTCATGACCTTGCCCTAGTCTCAAAATCAAAAATTAAATTCTTGTGTATTAGTTTCTTACTTGGGAATCACTAAACCTAGTTAACAACAAATTGAGCCTTAACCCAACTGTAAGCAGCACATTTTTTTCTTTTCTTCTCTCTTATATTTCTATGTCATGGAAACAGCATATATATATCAAAGATTACCGCAATAAGCAAATGATTGTCACTTATTCCTACAAATAAATCTAGTAAAAGGCAGCTTGGACACAAAAATGACATGCTACGTGCATACGTTTGACCAATTTTAGATTCTACCTCAACTATATGGGACCCAATTGACAACAAATCAACCAAATAGAGAAAGTCCAACGTAAATCAACTCACTGGATCCACAACAAATGGGACAGAAACACCAGCCCAACAGAACTGTTGAAAATTTCATCAGTGGTACCACTTGAGAAACTAAGAAAGATCTCTAAAATGAAGTGATTCACGATATAATCACTAGCACCAAAATTGTCAACAAACAGATCCCAAAAAGACAAAGCTTTCAGAAAACCCATCTACAACGCGATCATTGTATACAAGAATTCATTCTTCCCCAACACAGTTGATATATGGAACAGCACACCCCTACACATTACAAACGTAACTGACTCTAAGGAATTTAAATCTAAAATTGAGAAAATAGAAATTTGATTTGATACTAGTGCAGGTTTTGTCCTTTAAATTCTCTGGCCTTCTTGTGTGCCTAGGTTTGGTACACAAGTTGTGTCTCATGCTTATATGCATCATCTAACTTGAGGTCCAATTTATTTAGGTTTTAGCATATGGTCTATCTCCAACCTTTAACTTTGCCTATTTACACTCACATTTATACATGCATAAAATTCATTTTAAAACATAAATTAAATTTTTATTCCCCTTTTATTAATCATTTTTAGTTATTTATTAAATTTTTGTTCATATGTAATTTTACTGTTTTTGGCTAATTTTTTTGAATAAATTTTTCTCTAACAGTATTTATTATTTAGTTTAAATTTTTTATTTTTAACAAAATTTTATAACATTTTTATTTATTTTCATTTTATTAACAATATTTTTGTTAAATATTTGCGAAATTAGGTTTTATCAATCTTATGCAAATAAAACATCAGAATCAGAATTAGAATTTCTTCCAAACAAAATAGTTAAATTCAGCTTACATATTTTCACAATAATGAGGTGGCCCTTTCCCTAGTTTACTAGGTACTAGCATTTGCTATCTAAGGGTCTCTAGCCATTTCTATACTTGATATACTTGTTTATAAATATATATTGAGTTAAACTTACTTACCTACTTTTACTTACTTACAAGTTGATAAAAAAGGATTCAATATGTACCGTAAAAGGGGGCGGCTTGAACTTTGATGAGGTCACTTTGACACACCACAACAAACAAGATTTTCTTGTCTGCACTCTTTAATTTAACCCATAATTTACAAGACTATACCCATTTTTGGATATTTTGATGGCGTGCGAGAAGAAGACCCTGCTGGTCTGGAAACGGCTAATGAAAATTGTGCTCCAATCGAGAAAATTCTAATTTATGCAATACCGGTATGTAAGAAGCGGGCATCGAAAACATTCTAAACTGTGAATTTGGCGCAATAGACTAAGCAGCCACCTGGCGTGTTAGAGGTTGTGAGTTCTAATCCCACCTTGATAAACACAAAATAGTTGATTGGCGAATTTCCTGATACATAACTTGTTTACTTTTATTTGCTTACTTACTTCTACTTTCATTTTCAAACATTAAATATACATCTTTTACTTACATCTAGTATAATACTAATTCATGTGCTGTCACCCTCGTTGGTTGGTGCTTACAACCTCTTGCTGCTTAGCAGAACTTGAAGTTGTAGAGCCTATCAGCCTGTCTTGTGTCTTTCAGCTAGAGCTGGTCCCTAGATTCTGGACAGGTCACCTATCAAAATGAGGTGTTCTGGTGAATCTTCAAAAGCGGTTTGATTTATCTAACACTTACCGTTAATGAAGTCCCGCGCACTGTTACAAACGGCAAGTAGGTCAGTGAAAGCCTGGGCTACACGAGCAATTAAATTTCAGTCCTTATATTTTTATCAAAAGCCACTTAAAGAGCAATTGAAAGATTTGAAATAAATCATAATTTTTTAAAATTCGTTTTGTCAAGTTTTTTTCCCAAATGTTTCAAACACAAGTAAAATTACTGACGTCCTCTGTTTATATTTCACAGTTGATACAATTTTGTAAGTGTAAACTAGACCTTTCCATCGATTGTTTCTAGGGTTAGTCGTAAACAAAAATGATGGTAGCCGAGCTGTACGTCCATGCTAAATGCGATTGTTCATGTTTTGTTGGTTGGTTGGTAGAGTAGTGGTTGTGGTAAAATTTGAACCAAAGGCCCCTTTTAAGGATTAGTGAGTGAAGGGATATTGTCCCTTAATTCAATTAATTGATTTACACCTATACACTATCTTTTCTGTTGATGTATAATCAATATAATCAATGTAAAAAGGGTTTGGGGCGGAACACTACCTACTACACAGTTAGGGTCAACAAGCAAACGAGGGATCCCTCGAATGAGGTATTTTTAAATTTTCGGGAATCTATATACAGCGTTTGCGGGATCCATGGTTTGATAGTGTAGCCAAAAGACTAGCGTGTAATTTTCCATATACCGAATGGGCAATCA
>JAUBWS010092998.1:0-11396 GCA_032270445.1 Darlingtonia californica | reverse complement strand
TGGCAAATCTTTGTGATTTTCAGGGTTTTTAGGGCCACCTAAATGAATTCAGGGCCTTTCAGGGTTTTCAGGGTCCGTTAGACACCCTGCATTTGGTTGGGCTAACCAGTATCAGAATTGACCCACTACCATTATCACCAGGCAAAAAGTTTTCAGTGTTCGCATGCAGAATTCCGGTCTTTACATCTTGTTTTTTTATTCGGACCAGGATTAAGCTCAATATCACCCGCAAGTAACATAATTACACAAAAGCATAGACATAAAGAATAAAACATCGGAATCTTCGTCAATAGAAAACATATTGCATTTGCACTACCATGCAAATTAATATACTTTTCCTCTATGGTTCTCGCGGAATTTCGGGCACAAAAGAAAACGCCTATCGCAATACGACATGCTTCTAGTGATATAATTTTCAAATGGCACGTTTATGAATTATATAAGTTTTATTTTAAATATAAATTGTTGGTAAAATTTACAACCGAATTGCGAAAGTTATTTATAAAGGAATATGAACCAAAACTTTCAATTGTCAACAAATGTAGCACCAGTACCGATTAGGTAATTGATTAATACAGTGTCAATGGCTTTTTATTTTGATAGTTCAAATGCTCAATTTCTCAATATTCAATTGCTCAATGCTCCGATACTCAATTTGTCAATGCTCCGCTATTCAAATGTTAATGTTCAGTTATTCAAATAAATTCTTTGTCCCGGCTGTTCCTGGCGGACGGGCCGGGTTTTTTTTGGTTTGTAGGTTCCAACAGTTGATCTAAAAGAAAAGGATAAACATTACAAAATATTTGCCAAATCTAGAAAAGAGATAATACCTTAAGTGCATTAATTATTTTCGGATAAATTTTTGCGAGATTTATTTCCACTCCCTCCCTCCAGAGAAAGACCGCAATTACTAAGACCCTGATTATTTTGCACACAAGAGAATCTTGACAGACTCGGGATTTAGTAAGGTGAGCTAGAAGATGGACAAATTATCGTAATTGTTTTTGACCAGATCAAGGCGTCTACCATAGTCAAAGTTTATTGAATGTGTGTATTTTACGGAACAAAAATAAATCATAAGGTTATCAAATCATTTAATTTTCAAATGGCCCCCATAAGCTGTAAAATACACACAAAAAAGAAAAATTTAGACACTAAATAGTTGCTTCTAAAACTTTGGACAATGTCATAAAGTTTTTACATGTTCAGATTGTTTCCCTGAATGATTTGGTGGACGAGCTTTTGCACCGAAACAACCAGGTTTCAAAAAATATCTGTAACTGACATTTATTAACTAATAGACCATGCGTATACTCACTGTTCCACCACCCTTTAAAAGGAAAACTTTCACTACGCTTTTCAAGTACTTTGACGTATGGCATTCACAAATCTATGGGGTTGACAGGCCAATTACATGGCCTTCACCTGAAATTGCCATGGAAACGCCAAATTAAGAGGCCAAAGGGGGACCCTTTGAAATGATAGGTTTTTTAATATAGTGTCAGAAAATGGTATAATTTCCATATTTTTGATGGCTAGATCCAAAGATACAAGTGCTAAAAGATTATACAAATATGTTAAAAACTGCTAACTGGATTTTTTACAGTAATCTAAAGAACTCAAATCTTTGTATTTGAGCACTTTTGATTTTTTTCGTTTCAAAAGGTCCTCCCTTTGGTTAATTTTGGTTTTTCAATGGAAATTTCATGCGAGGGCCACCTATCTTAAAGGTACTAATGTTCCCGTGTATATACTAATTTTAATTCAAAATGAGCGAAAATTAGTACCAAAATTACGCGCAAACAAGGTTGCACAAAAATTAGTATATATATATACTGTTTTAATGCAATGATTTCATATGTTATGGTATTTTTCAAAAAATACTTACATTTTCCCTTATAATTTACTACTTTTTTGCACTTTCATTGAAAGAAATTGAGTCATGCGTGAAAATCAGTACATGCAAAATAAAGAATTATTATTATTATTATTAATTTATTTATCGTCGGTCAAAGGGCTAATGCCATAGTTTACAACAGAAAACTAATAAAAACCAACATTTGATGTTGCGCGAAAATTAGTATGCGCTAAACAATTTTTTGGGGATGCACAGAAATTATAGTACTGGCCAGGTAACGCCAACGATTTGTAAATGCCATATGTCAATAAAGTACTTGAAAAATTGTAGTGAAAGTTTTTCTAGCAAAAGGTATACAGTGAGTATGTGCCTAGTTCATAATGTATATTCAAATTGAGTTTCAACGGAACCTTTGATTTTACGCCCTCCACAAAATCTAACTCCCCCTAAATTTACTGTTCTCAGTTATCTATACAATTTAGCTCACCATGAAATTTAGTCCCTGCAAAATTTAGTTCTTATAAAGTATTCATTACAATGTACGGCAAGTGACGTTAAGCCGAGGAATGAACTGGAATGGGTGGAATGACCAAGAACCAGCTGAACAAGCTCGAACAAACCGATGACCAAAAGTTTCCGCACCAAATTTCAAGTTTCTAGCATAAACCAGTCAGAAGTGGAGATCTGTGCGAAAAATAACGGATTGTTCCGGGCCGTATATTGTTCTGTCCGTTCTGTTGGTTCTGTGCAGTCGTTCTGCTGTTTTAGCAGTTGAACAGCCTGTAATTAGTGATTTCCGAAGTGGCTTAGGTCTACTTTTAGGTAACCTGATATACAGTAAGAGACCTTCTGCCTGGCACACTTACGATTTAAAGACATAAGTAAGGAGTATGTTACACGTATCCGAAGTGAAACTCATGCCGGAGTGAAATTTCGCACCGGTTTGAAATTTTCATCAGGTTCCATCTGTTTACATGCACGTTTCACTTCACTTCACTTCAGTTATAATTTTACTCCGGCGTGAAAATTTCCTTTTAACTTTGCTGTACACTTCGGGCAATGCTCAAATATTTTGGGTTCTACGTATTTTTCACTCCGGCGTGAAGTTGTCTTTTTGACCGAAGTGAAATTATACCGGCGTGAAATTTCACTTCACCTGATACTTGTAAACAACATGTGGAATTTGTGAGGAAACCGAAGTGAACTCACACCGGCGTGAATTTCCCTCCGGCGTGAAATGTTACATGTAACCACCCCCTATGTGGTCTGGGTTTATGCGGAAACCTTTTAACTCAGCTGAAATTAGGTCAGCAAGCACCACGTAATCAGGTTGGTGTTAAGGCCAGCAATGCCAAAAGCCAACATAAATTAACAGGGCTGCAAAACTAGTTATAGTGAAACATTCAAAACTAATACACTTACTGATTCTAACTGGAAGAATGTTTTGATAAATTTGTAAATGATCAAAGTTCGAAACTTTTTATTTCGATAGAAACAGCAACAGTAGCAACAACAGCAGCAACAAAATAAGTTCTCTCCTGGACAGAGAGGTCAAAACACCAAGTGTATGGCAGTAAGATTCTGATCTGAGACCTCGTTCTGAGAAAACATCCTAAAGTCGCAATCGCTTACAATTGCAGAAATGCAATTTGCACGATTACAGAAATGACAAACAGAAGAGGAATATTTCTAACCAATATAATTGAAAAGATATGAAAAAGTAGTAATGGAAGAACAAAAATATCGGATGAAGATTAGCGTATATCAGAATGGAGGACAAAAGAACAGATCAACAAAAGACAACTGGTTGGGCCTGATGGCAATAATGGATGCAAACAAAAAGTTTAAAAAAGACACGTACATGATCTTTGCAGATGCAGAAAAATGCATTGATAAGCTATGGTTGGAAGATTGCATAGTGGATTTGGTAGAAGATGGAATGAGAGAGAGAGAAGCGATGATTGTGTACAAGATGAACAAAAGATCAAGAATAATAATAAAAACACCGTATGGAAAGACAGGAAATAACAGCTGAAAATATAGTCAAACAAGGCACAGTGATGGGACCACAACTGTGCTGCCATAGCACAGATAAAGTCAACAAAATAGGAACAAGAAAACCACAAACAATGGTAGCACCAGACATGGCTATAGAGACACTGGTTTATGTAGACGACATTGGAGGGGCAGGATCGAAGGAAAATGTCAAAGTAGTTGGAGAGAATTTGAGAAAGATGGTAACAGAAAAGGGTTTTACATTCAGCACGGGAAAGAGCAACTATATGAAGATAATAACAGGAAGCCGGAAGAAACAAGAAAAAGAAATAACGCAACTGGATGAACGGAAAAGGAAACCTGGAGAGGCAAATAGAGGAAATTGACAAAAAGGAAATCATAATGGAAAAAGAAGCAAGGAAAATCAGTAAAGAAGGACTGCTAGGAATATACAGCACAGAAGGGAGACTAGTGATATACGAAAGAACGGCAGTGCCAACGCTGACATACAATTTGGAAGTGTGGACAAAGATTGGAAAAGAAGAATGGAAGAAGCTAGAGAGAATACAGGGAAGGATGCTGAAAAGATTGCTGGAACTGCCGGAGAAAACTCCAACGTGGGGAGTTCTGAAGGAAGTTGGTATTTGGCCACTAGAGGAACAAGTGGGCTACCAAAGGCTGATGTTGTTGCAGAGCATGATGCAATCAGATGACAGGAAATTGGGAAAGATGATAATAGAAACACAGAAGGACAGCAAACATGAATATGGATGGTATGCAGAGACAGAGAAGATAGCAAGAAAATACGGAATAGAAATAGAAGACATGGAGATAATGCGAAAGAGTCAATGGAAAAAAAAGATCAAGGAAAGAATAGAGCAATATGAAGAAAAAAAATCCAAAGAAAAAGAAGAAATAATGACGAAATTAAGACACCAGAAAGAAGATAAGTTCAGCAAAAAAAGAATATTTGAAGAATATGTGTGTGATGGGAGTAGGAGGAACAATAAGAAGAAGGCTAGAGATGTATGACATGGGAAATAATAGAGGAAAGAATAGAAAGTGCAAATGTTGAGAGAAAGAGACAACAGAACACATATTAGAATGCTCCGAATTGAAGATCAAGAAAGACATAGAGAAAGAATGGCTAAAAGAAACAAATGACTTAAATAAGATAAGAAAGGTAAACATATGGATAGAAAGATACATCGAATAGAGAGAAAGGCAAGAACAAGAAAGCTAGGGAGAAAAACAAAGAAGAAAGAGTAAAACGAAAAAAGAAAATGAAAATAAACAAAAGAAAGGAAGAAATATATAGGGAAACTAAAATAAAGACTGAAGGTGCTTATTGGAAACAATAACGTGGGCGATATTCAAGATTCAAGATTCAAGATTCAAGATTGCTATCTTCGATTGGCCACTTTCTCAAATACCGTATGAAAGTAGTAACTGCCTCAACGCCTGACGCCCGGGGCGGCGATGTGTTAATGACAGAGACAGGAATTTCAAACCGAAATCAATATCTAGCTCCCTTGCGGGCTAGCTAATAAAGCGGCCTTATACGGCAGCAAGTCAGCGACCTAATGATAAAAATGTTGCTCTTTAAAAAGGGGGGGGGGGGGGGGGTGATAATGGGCTTCTTGTGTGGGCACAGTGTACAAGAAGAGACTTACTTAATTATTCTAAGGCACAGTTTTCTGAACTTCTAGTCTTGTCTAGCGTACCGGATTTTGTGGAAACTCTAATTTGATGTCTGTCTCCCGATTTTCAAGAAAGGGCCGATATCAGCGCATATGAATTTCTACAAGAGGGAAAATCTTTTCGCTTATAGCTCTTTTACAGCAACTTTTTACCCATACTTCTTGGTTTAGATCAATCACTATTTAGATTGGCTACTACTTCCTAGCATCAAAGTCAAAAATATATTTCAGATTGTTTCACAACAGCCAAACTATCATGTGTGTGTGTCATGGAAAAAAAGTGCTTTATGAGAAGACAGGAACTCTTTTAAACTATAGACTAACTTTTAAGGCAAACCTTGATTAATCTTAAGACGAATTAAGTTCTAAATCTCTAAATCTATACGCCCCCACCATCCCCCATTTGCATTATAGGTATCCCATTTTCTAGTGTTTTCAAGTGTCATTGAGATTTGTCCTAACACTGCACGGACGAAAACAATTCCCCGTAGTTGTGGTTGTTGGTTGGTGTAAGAGCATAAAGGAGCTTCGGCTGTTTTCACATGGCTGTACTTTTTATCTTTCTGCTATTATTTTTGAACATATTTTGTCTAGGCATCATACTTACAAAATGTAGATAAATAAGAACTTTAATCTTGAGTGTATGGGTATAAAACAGAGAAATTAAGGCATTAATGATATGACCACACAAAGTTTATAGTTTCAGTTTTGTAAAATTTTATAAACTTTATAGTATGTAATTATCATAACGGTACCCTGTCAATAACTTTACAATAAAGTTTATGAAATTGATGGCTTTCTGTCAGACTTTGTAACTATATATATAAGTAATAGTTATCGTATAGGTAGGAGTGCAATATGAGATATATTTTTCGAGTTCCAAAACTTTTCGCAATATTTTTTGAGCATTCAGGCGAGAAAAATATAGAAAAATGATGGAACGAGGAAAATATATCCATATTGCACAACTTGACATACGATAACTCTTTTATCGTCAGCTTTAAAAATCGGAAAAAGCACTGAAAACCTTTACCTTGCGTCGCCTACAAAAATAAGTTGAGTTGCACTGCATTAGCTTCATCTCATATTTTACATGTGAAATATGAAATATGAAATATATTAGCTTCCTCTCGACCAATCAGATTGCTCATATTTTTTAAGTTGACGATAATTCATTATAAAACATTATGGACTTTGAAAAAATACGAGATTGGTTTCAACTCGTTGTTGTGTGTTGGGCCAGAAAAAGTTCATACGCGCCCCAGCATGGATGACACTAAAAGGGCTAAAACCATTGACTGCATAAGACAAGGGGTCATTCAAAAAAGTACATTTGTTCAAAATTTTTAATTTTTGACCCCCCTCCTCTCTCCCCTCTCTTTTTGCTTTAAAAAAAATAAAGAAATGACGTCATAAAACAACAGCTGTTCTCGTTTTTGGGTTAACCCCTCCCCCTCCGTGAACGAACATACTTTTTGAATGGCCCACAAGATTAAAATGTGTATGTCTCAGGCAATTAATATGTTTATGGGACTTTGGTATGAATGTTTTTCAAATATCCTCATGCAGGGCATATTTTCAAGCCCTGGTTTTGTTTCGTTTAAAAAAACATTGTTTGTTATTGAAGGAGCCATTGAAAAAGTATGTACGCTCTATAACCTTCAAATTTATACCCGAACAATTAATAAGCTATAGTTCTGGCTATTCAGAGAATATTTTGAAAACTACTTTGCTGGAAAATTTGATGTGTTTGGCCGAAAATTTTAGCTTCCTGGAAATATGGATGTGTTCTGAGAACATTTTTTGCCTGCTACATTGTTTTAGCTTTCGTGGAAATAAAGAACAGATATTTTGTTCTTTAGACTCCTACACATTTGTGTATTCGATATAAAATTCTAACATCCAGGGAAATACGATAGTTCTGAGATAATTTGATGCCCCTGCTAGATTTTTTTTAGATTTCCTGGATAAAAAGAACAGATATTCTGTGCTTTGGCACCTCAATTTTTACTTTTTGGATTTTCTGAGGTTTTCTGAGACCATTTTGCTTTGGCTAAATCCATTGTCAAAGTGACCTTTCTGGAAAAAAAGAACAGATATTTTGTATTTTGGGCTCGTTGGATGTTTCTGTCTAATGTCCAATGTCATTTTAGATTTGTTAATTTAGGAAAGTTACTATATTAAAATTTGATGGCTTTGTTTGTCCAAGAATAACCAGCTTGACTTTCCTGCTTTAATATAATTTATGGTGTACCAGATAATCTATCTAGATAGTCTATCCAACAAACATATACACATACTAGAAAAACCAATAATGATATTTTCTGTTGAATGATTGAGACAACCTCGTTCTAAAATTCTAGCTTTGTTGATTGACACTTTGATACAGTACCATGTTTTCTACAAACATATATCACGCAAAGTCTTGGTTGTAAATAAATTTTGGCAAAATGGTAATTGGCATATTTTACCTGACAACCAGCAACTCTTCAACATGTTGTAAAATCATAAATGTATATTTAAAAATGTGAAATTATTGTTTATACATATTACCATGCAAAATTTGAATAATGTCCAGGTTTCAATTCCTGTGTCAGGTCTGTCTTTTATAGCTTTGAAACTACTAAATTTTGTAATTTAGATTCCGATAAATACCGAGATGTCTCACTTCCATTTCTTGTGAATAATTTCTTATATCATTGATAAGGTTAGGCTTGATTCTTACGTTTATTTCTAGCCTAGATGCATATTTCGAAATGTTGTGAATAACAATGGAGAGCAAGCGACGGTGGCCGAGTGGGTAGGGAGACAGCCTTGAAATACAGTTGTCTCGGTTCCAAGCCTGCTTGGTGAAACAAGGTTTTGATTTTTTTCTTTCATCATTTTAGTTAGGTTCAGAAACTTAAAATTTGTGACTAGGTTTCAGAAACTTGAAATTTGTGACTAGGCTCAGAAACTTTCTCACGTGAGACATCCATGAGACATATCGGTATTCATCGGCAAGTTAAAATTTTGATTGCTATCGTTTTTCAAGAAATTGCTTCCGTGGTTTATCAAGTTTCATTCCGTGGAATCTTTGTAATGAGCCTTAGTGCATTGTATATGGTCAAATGAACTTTCTAAAAGTCTTCTACAGTTGTTAAACATTTTTCATCATCTTAAAGAAGAGACAGATTTGACTTGTTCATTGATTTATTTATATGTGATAATGAAAATTATATACATAGTATGGTGGATTTATATCTAGTAGAGTTAGAAAAACAATTCTAAAATTCTACGAAAAGCATCCTGCAGTAAGTGGTTAAAACGTATTGTATTAGGCCTAATATTACAACCAGACAGGACTCGAACCAGGAAATTATTCCTGTGCTCTACCATTTGAACTACTGGTTGTTTCAAATGATTGTTTTTGGCTCACTGGGACGTATAATCAGTACTTTTCTGCAAAATAATAATAAACCCTTTATATGCAAGTCATCACACTTTGACCATCCTTGTTTTTAGATATATATTTCTATCACAACCAACAACAGTAAGTCACCAAACCTATTATGCAAAATTTGACAATAGTGTTACATCCCATATAATTCTCATACGTCATAGAAATATTAACTGACAAGGAGAAAAAGTCTGCTAAAGAGTTATTGGCAAAAAGAACTGCCATCAAACCAAAAGAAAAAGACAATATATCAGAAAAAGAACTCATCACAAAGACGCATAATCGAGAAATCTGATGCCTAATGGTTATCAACTGCGATGTTTAATGAATATTTGAACGTGAAAATGAATCGATCGATCGATCAGTTAATTAACTGTGAGTGACTTGCACAAACGGGGTGATGACTTGGTCATGCTTTCAACATAAGATGTTTCTTGAATGAAATAGAATTTTTAAACTTTTTTTTACTGTAGCATTCTCTGCAGAGAAGAAGTTTGAATATTCTTGTTTAAATATTTTGTTTTACTTTAAAAGTCTTAAGATATTTTTGTGCAAGTCACGTCATGTGTGTACAAGTCACTCCAGTTGACGGTGTATAGCTCCTCCCACACTATAATATAATTATAACAATTGTGTTTTTGTTTTGGAAAGAAAAAAGCCCCTTGCTGATAACACAGTCCATTAATTAACGCGGATTGAAAAACTTCGCGTTAATTAAAACCCCGTTTATTACATGTTCGCGCAAATTTCTCCTCCGTTATGAAATCTACAGCGTTAATAAACACACGTAAATTTCCTCCTTAATCAAAAGTACTGAAAAGTACATTCTACATAAAAATACACTGAAAATGGCAAAATTTGTGCCATATCTGAAAAAATGAGGACAACAGAAAGCATATACACAACGGAGGATCAAATTTCTATCAAATATCCATCCGTAGCTTTAAGGTACAAAGGATATTATAACATATGCACGTCCTCATTGTCGTCTGTTTCTGTCTCAGAGTCGATATCTTTCTAAAATCGACCAGAAATCCCTTGTTATTTCTTCTTTTTTCCTCTTTGAATTTCACTTTTCAACAACAAAGCAAAAGTTTAGGCGACAGTAAAAATTCGCGTTAATTAAATACCATATAAACCGCGTTACTTACCACACACTTTGTAAAACAAACTCGCAATTCGCGTTAATTTATGACCACATTAATTTGTTCCGCATTATTTGGTGTACCACGTCATCTGCTCGGCTGATGTAATCCGATCTCATTCGGAACTTCTACAAAGCTCTACTAAAAGTGACTAGATCGTATGTGATTTGCTGCCTGAAGCGTGATAAAAAACCGAACGGGAGACATCATACATCAAACACGGAATATATTTACCACTCTATCCATCCGTCTTCCATATCCCTGAAAATATCTAAGATCATCAATATTTTAATAAAGATGCAAAGTTGTTGCAGAATTTTGGGTTTTTCTGTAAAATACCAACCAAACCGATGCCAGCACTGAAACTTTCAGAATTGACTTACAACTACAGTCCATAGCTTATGTAGCTCCTATGATATTAGCAAGTACTGATCCTTGTGGTACTCCATGAGTCATAGTTCTTTTTTCCGAGAAGCTGTTGGACACGCAGACAAATTGTTTGCGGGATCGTAGATACGACTTAAACTATTTATTCGAGAACCCTCGGATACCGTAATGTTCTATAACTTTTGCAACAAAATATCATGGTCGACAGTGTCGAATGCTTTCTGAAGGTCTATAAACAAACCACAACTGAAATTCCCTTCGTCTAGCGATTGACGTTTTTTTTCAATTAAGCTTATCAGACTGTCAATTGTAGAATGTTTAGAGCGAAATCCATATTGATGTTTGAATAATAACTTTTTGGAATCCAGGAATGAAATATCTCGAGAGTACACTAGTTTTTCAAAATTTTTATCAATATTAGATAATAATGAGATTGGGTGGTAATTGCTAATTTCATAAGGAGAGCCTTTGTTCTTGAAAATAGGAATTACTTTGGCTATATTCAAGCAGCTTGGGAAGATACCCGTTTCTAAGGATACATTAAACATTTTTGTAAAGAAGATCAGAGATCTCATTTAAAAACAAATTCAAAACTTTGAATGGTATACTGTATGGTCCTTGAGACTTTTTTTGGGATCTAGTGATTTGATGGTTTTCTTAACTTCTTCGAGAGTTATCGCACGCAAGAATAAAGAGTCTTTTAGGTTTGTTTTTTAGAAAGTTAGAAAAGTGTTTTTTGTAGGTAGTGTCCAGGGCCGTGGCGAGACATTTTTTCAGGGGGGGGGGGGGGTGTAATTGTCAAATTTTGCCGACAAAATATTTAATAATCTTTTACGACCAAACCCACCAAATAAGTTGGTTGGTTTTGTTAC
>JAUBWS010092987.1:0-11396 GCA_032270445.1 Darlingtonia californica | reverse complement strand
GCGCTACCGAAAATCTGACCACGACGACACGGAGGGTATTTGAAGAACTCAGACGCGTATACGCGCTGAGTTAATAAATAATGTGATTCAAGTCATGATAAGATTTATAATACAAAAAGTAGTTATTGGCGCCTTTACCATGTACGTTTTTGAATCTGAAATTGGGAGGATTAGAGTTTTAAAACTCAATAGCAGATTTAGCATAACGGCAGTAAAGGGTGAATTTTACCAAAACAGTACACGTTCCATCCATAACCATTTTAGTGATCTGAGTCAGGCACTGTCAAAAATTATGTTAAAAGGTTTGCATTTTCCAACAAAGTTTTTTTTATACAAACTTTATGCACACTTTGTGTACCATCTATACAAACTGTCTTTACATTTTAAAATAGAGTGTCGAAAATTTTAAAATTTTCAAAATATTACGTAAAACCAATAATTTCAACTGTAAATTCAAGTGTCTAGTTTCATGTATTTACAATTGTTTTGTTGTAAACTAAATTATGTTAGCTTTACTTTTCAGGTTGTATTCACCAACTTCTTGGATTTTAAATAAAACATGTTTTTAAATATAATTTATTTGATGATTTATTATTTTTTCTCGAACTAAAATATGTCATTACTGATTTCAGTTAAGTTTAGGATCAAAATTTAGCTTTTGTTTTCATAGTGTTGCTTGAAGTACCTGACTGACTTGGAGTGATATCAAATTCTGTCCCATCCGCAACCGTGCTTTAAATGTAAATAACTTGAGTTTTACGTTCTCTACGAAGGAAAATTATCAATTTTGGCAAAACAGTGTCCAATGCTCATTATAATTTTCATTCATATGCAATAGAATGGCAGGCAGGTGTTCCCAAAAAACAAAGTTTACAAAATTTGTTTCATTAGAGACTTGTTTTAGTTGTTTTTCTTGTGTTTTTCTTGTTAACATTTGTTCCTTAAAGAATTCTAAGCACATTAAGTGCTCTTGTCTCGTTAATTAACGTAAAAACCTGTTTTTTACGAATCCCCCCCCCCCCCCCCGTTTTTGTTTACAGTTAATTGAAACAAAATAATAATTCAAAAACCTTTTTAAATATATACCTATCATGAAGAACGACCACATTTACTTTTTCAACAATTTTCCCGTCCGTAACCATTTTTGACACTATAGGTTGTAATTGAGTTATTTATTTGGAAAAACTGACCTGGATGATGAATATTTACTATTATAGTAACTTCAAAATATTTTCGTCCAAAACTACAATAAGTTTCAATTAAGGAGCATAGCTTCCTGAAAAAATCCCGTTTGAACATTTCTGAGTATATTTCGAAAATTGAAGGTTACGAATGAGACATTGTACCAAATTGGCCAATTCATACTAAAATGCTTGGAAAAATATGTGCTGTACCAAGCTGAAAAATTATGCCTATCTTGAGTAATTAAAAAAACTGATTGTAATGTCACTTTCTGACAGGGACACCATTTTTTGAAATTAGTTTGCATGAGATGATCAATTTCTCTGTACCTGATTATTAGATCTGTATTCGCTTCATGGCATGCTTCGCTTAATCACCAGCTTAACAGGAAAAGTTATAGCTGTAGAGCTGGTGCTTGGCTACTCCTGTGTGTGCAAAAGTCACCCTAGTTTGCAATAAGTAGTAGTTACGGTGGTGCCTGGTCTTCTTAGTTCTTAAATAAGCATCAATAATTAAGTGGATTGTGTGGACTAGGTCCATGCTTACATTGGACATTTTTTTTCAATCATATTAAAGTTATTCCCAATGTTTTTCCAGTGTAAGTTTTGTCGAAAACATGTATATACCAAAAAATACTTGAAAAAATTCTGAACCAAATCCAATGGACATCTGGGAAAAAAAAGACATTTAGGAAAAAAACCTGACTTAACTCTCTAGTGGCAGGGTGGTTGAATGATTTTGTGCTGTCGGGGAACCAGATTAATGATCTTATATGGAGAAAACAGGTGAAAATGCAACAACGAGAGGAACTGATGGTGATAGCTGTAATCAGAAGCATCCAACGAGCCCAAAATACAAAATATCTGTTATTTTTTTCCAGGAAGGTCACTTACACATGAAATCTAGCCAAAACAAAATGGTCTCAGAACACCTCAAAACATCTAGAAAACTAACATCTTTCACCAAAGAAATGAAAATGGAGGAGCTCAAAACACAAAAAATCTGTGTTTTTTATCCACAAAGTCTAAAAAATATCTAGCGGACATCAAAAGATCTCAGAACAGGTCGTCATTTCCAGGAGACTAGAATTTTAGATCGAATACATAAAGAGGAGCTCAAAGCATAAAATATCTTTTCTATCTAGGAAAGCTAAAAAAATCTAGCAGGTATCAAAATGCTCTCAAAACACATCCATCTTTTTCAGGAAGCCAAAAGTTTTGGCCGAACACATTAAATTTTCCAGCAAAGTAGTTTTCAAAATATTCTCCGAACACGTATAAATTTCTATTAATAGGAAAAACATGCCTTCCGAACAAATAATTTGCAAATATGCCTCGTTTACGCTGCAAAGTATTTAAATTATCCAAGGTACTGGAAATTGTTCATTTTCTGTCGCTGACTTACGGCCTTTAGGCTGTTTTATTGTAAATAGAATTTGGTAAACAGGGTCATTTTCTATAAAACAGTTTTTTCTCTCCTCGAAAATCCAACTCCAAGTCCTGGGAAACTAACATCGTGTTTTTCCATTTTTCTTATTTCTTGTTTTTTTTTTGTTGCTAAAATTTGAGAGATGTTCTTAAAAAGTGTTCTTACACCAAAGGATGGAGTTGAAATAAATTTGATTTTTTCTTTCATCGATAAGATTGCGATAGCGGGACGCACTTGATTGCTTTCACTGCATTAATACTTGTATTGGCGTGGTTTCTATCAGCAAATTTCCTTGGATTTTAGAAAAATGTATTTTATGAAATCCAGTTCGAATGCTACCAAACCGGACTGTTTATCTTAGGGAAGTTTCTTGTACTTTAGAATTTAGAAAATACTTTTATAAACTAAAATGGCATTAATTCAAATTCCGACTGTTAGTAAAACTAAAAATAGAAACCACAATTTACAAAAAATAGTTTACTGATAGCGAAAGTAATTTGAGATGCCGATTGTTTAGACGAAGGACGCAGTTTGTGGGTACTTACTAAAAAGCGGAACGACCTGAAACGACCTGAAACGACCTGAAACGATCTGAAACGACCTGAAACTAGCAACTAAACCACCTGAAACGACCTGAAACGAGCCACTTTTGGGATTAACGATCCAAATAAAGTCTAGGAAAAGTTAATTGACACCTGTCATTACTGTCAACACCTGTTAGGCCAAATTTGGTCCCAAAAATTAAAAGTGCTTATTTTTGGCTGAAAATTTGCACAGTGATAAAACGATATTTGTGTTGTGCTACACGATGATGGTTGGTTTGAGTCAGGTTTCACTGTTTTACTCTTCTCCATCGTACTGACCCGATGAAATGCAAGCAATTTGTACCCAAGTGTAATGATTTTGACCCATACAACTACACTAATTGGAGCTGTGATAACACTACTGATACTAATGAATATATTCAGAAATTACTACAACAAGCAGTAGATGCTTTTTTTGCATCATATGTTGCATCAGGAAATGATTAATTGGACGCGCAGTATTATCATTGATTGTAACCATTATATAAATATACATTTTGTTGCTGATTAGCAAGGAACCATGGCACTTTTGCCTTTTTTCAGTGTAAAAAATACCAGACATTTGAACATTTGATTTATTAACGTGTAGTATATCGGATTTTGGTTTTTTTACTAATTCGAAAAACTATGAATAGCATGACTTTTGAGTATTAGCAGTTAGAAGAAAAATGTCTACTTTCACATTTACTAGATTCGATCAATCCATGATTCGATAAACAAGAGTTAATAAAGCAGCGGCAAGCGGCCCGCAAGCGACCGCAAGCGGCCACAAGCCGACGATATCCCAGAACAACAAGACGGCAAAAATGTCGAAAGATTTCGCTTACAACAGAGACAATACAGATTGTTATAAAAGCATCTGGACTTTTAAGCTCAGACTCAAATATGATTTTCTTGAATCAAAAGAATTTGCTAATTACAACATCTTTTTTGGTGTCTGAATATATATATATATATATATTTCCTTCGTGATAAATGAGAAGAAAACGATGTGTTCGTGCCACTGATTTTCTTAATAATAGGTATTGAGACTTTTCCTCCAAATATTCATTCTAAGTTCATACGCTTTACACTCAATATTCACAATAATTGCATTGTCTTATAAGTTTAAAACTAATAAAGAGTACAAAGACTAAATTTACGAAAGCAGCCAACGAGGCATTTTAGCAAAATATGTTTTTTTCAAAATATGCCATTTTTCCTGGAAATTTCGATGTCTTTGGGAAGTATTCCAAAAATTCCTTTGCTGGAAAATTAGATGTGTTCGGTCGCTTTAATTCGACTCCTAAAAATTAAGCAGGTGTTCGGTCGAAAATATCTAACTCCTGGAAATCAATCATGTGTTCGGTAGTGACATAAAATGTGATAAGTCTGATCCCTTTACACTGTATAACTGTTCGGTAACAAGTTGCTGGAAACGCAAGACGTTTTCGGTGAGCGACGACACACATTGTATGACTTCACACAGTTTTTGAGGTGTTCGTAAAAATAGACTCAGGCCCAGAAAAAACTCTATTCGCATTAGTTGATTGAGCCGTCGCTTATAAAAATTCACAGTAAAAGCAAAGTTAGGTGTTTGGAAAAATAGCTTAGAATCTTTGTTATTCTTAAAGCCTTGTTCGTAAAATAACCTGAAACCTTTGAAAACTTCTTTTTATATACTCCCTATTCACATTATCTGACTGAGATGTCATATATCAAATTTCAAAGTTCAAAGCAAAATTGTTCGGAAAAATAGCGTAGCGTAAATAGCGTTACTGTTGTTAAGGCTTCGTTCACACATGCCAGACGATTTAGACTTATGGTCAGTGGTAAATACCCGCGGACGCTTAACCAATCAAACAACGACCTCACATTACTCAGCCAATTAAATAGCTGCTGTCAGACGTGTGCAAACAATTCAGAATAGCAGATTCCTTCACGAGAGGTTAGAAAAAACGTAGTGGTGCATGCTGAACGCATAAGAATTTTATGACTTGCACTGGTGACACAGATTGTTGAATTATTCGAATATTAGACATAATTTTCCATCATCAAAACATAAAGAGCAGCAAGTCTATCACAACTAACGTTTTAGTAAGTCTGATTTTTTTGTTTTCCAAACCAATATCAAGAATCATGATTTATTTTTTTACACACAAGTTGGAATTTCTTATCTTCAGTGAACTTTTGATATGAGAGTTGAGGCCAGCTTACAAGTTTTCCTTGGATGGCAAGTTTTCATTTTTTGAAATTTTCTCAATGTATATGTTGCACATTAAGCTCTATTGATATGGTCATAACTACATATATATTTTGCTGAAGTACCCTTCCAAGTCTATTTTGACAGTTTACAAACAAGTTTGAAGGTATGGCCAGTGTAGTGCATATCTGTCCTCATCACCTCTTTGGAGGTATTATTAAGTTTGAGTTGGCCATATATATTCCATGCTGCTCCCCTTGTTAAATTTGCACCAACAAATTTGAAAGTATGGCCGATACATGACTCTCGTTACCACCTCTTCGGAGGTATGTTGCGACCCAGCCATGTATTTTCCATGCTGCTCCCCTTGTTAAATTGCGCCAACAAATTTGAAAGTATGGCCGATACATGACTCTCATTACTATCTCTTCGGAGGTATGTTGTGACCTGGCCATGTATTTTTCATGCTGCTCCCCTTGTTAAATTGCTCCTACAAATGGTCTTTCTGTTCAAACCTTATGTAGGTTTAAAAGTTTAGAGCTCTAGAATAGGTTATGTATAGCCAGGCCTCAAAGAAACTTGTTTAAGTCATATCACAAAATTTTGTTTACTATTTCATCGAGATTATGAATTAAGCGATGGATTTTAGATGCTTTTTATATGAAATTGCGGTGTGCTCAAATATAAGACTTTAAATTTAGTTTGAATTAAATGCCTTTGTTTATTTTATACTGTCTACAATCTAATCTAAAACTATCTTTACCTGATTTTCAACTTCTTGTCAGAAGCGTGCAACCTAACTTTCTTCCAGTACCTGAGTTGATTAAGGCTAGTGAAACAACAGTTAATGTTCAATGTCCCTGTTGATGTTCATTGTTCCTGTTGATGGTCAATGTTCCTGTTGATGGTCAATGTTCCTGCTGATGGTCAATGTTCCTGTTGATGTTGTTCAATGTTCCTGTTGATGTTCAACGATACATGAAAACCTTTGGACTCTGTCGCTTTCTAAGCTGTAAATAGAACAAGTTATTTTTGCTCATGGTGGTCCTGACCAACGGTGTCTATAGCTTTTAGAAGCTTCAAATAGAGCAAGGTGATGCTGTTCTTGCAGATTCCTTAGGACTTTCATTCTGTTCAAAACTGTTGTTTCACAAATCCATTGTTCACGCGAAAAATTGTTTGCGTACAGCCGTAAAACTGATATTTGACATTATTTTGTAATGTTTCCAGTACCAGTAGGGCAAAAAATTGGCTCGTCAACTGATTCATTTTGAGTGGATAAATCTTCGTGTGTATAAAGTTTCGCGAGTTTAGGGCTTTTCGCGAGAATCGATCCATGCGAAATTCTTAGACGATTTCATTTCTATAAAAATAGGAAAATAAAGCGAAAATTGCAGCCACTACATAGTCCTAACTCCACGCGAAAATATATCCACTTAGGCAGTCAGTTAATTTTTAGTGAACGAAGCAAACAATTTAATAGATGAAAAGAAAAAGGAAGGCCGAAAGATGGCACCATCAAAATTTCACAGAAAATCATGCATGTAAACAATGCTCGTGAAACTTTTGATTCAACCTTTGCAGTAAATGTCAAGACATTTTTAATTGAATGAGAAAAAATGTCCACAATTTTGAAATTTTGGTCGTACTGGAAAGTGCGAGAGCGTGGGCACTTTCCAAACCAAATTTCAAATAGAAAACCCAAATGAAAAACTATTTCTACTAGTGTTACAAATAATTTGTACCTTTTATGTTGGGGAATTTTTTTCTGCTCTCGTTTTCTTATTTCGTTGCAGGGTATTGCTAATACTATTGATGATTGGAATTCTACAACATAGCCTTACGTAAGTTTATCCTTATTTTGTATGACCATTCTGCATTCGTCGTAAATCAGATTAAATCAAAATGTTTTTCCTGTCACAGTCATTTCATATTGCCTTATTGAAAATTGGTATAGGTCAAACCAAGGTAATATTTGTTATAGTTACCAGGTGACGTAAACACAATCTCGATCTTGATAAATTCAACAAGATTTTCAAAACTGAAAATTAAAGGGATTTTTCCGCTGGTTTCGTCCTAAGTTTCGAAATTGTTGGTTTCAATTCCCTTACATCAATTTAATGTTTTGTGAATCAGGCTGTGTTTCAAGGACTCCTTATAATTATATTAATACATGTCATCCCAGTTACATTTATGAGAAGCACTAGATGATTATCCGACTAAGTGTGTAATAAGCTATGTTAATGTTTTTAATTAATATTAATTTTGTTTTCAATACCAGCACAATATCGATGATTGGGCATTTAGCCGTAGTCATAAAGTACAAAGAGACAAAGTAGGAAACCGGTTGCGAATCCAAAATGGTAGCATCGAAGGCCACGGCTAGAACGAAGGCTGTAGTGACTGCTGTGTTTCTACTGACGCAAGACCAAAGTATTTGGTGAACGAACATGGGACGCATATGTTACATTTTATCCCTGGAGGCAAAACAAAGGAGCATATCGAGAAGAAAATCTATTCAAATTGTTGACTTGTGAAATATAATGGAATCCTGATAACTTATAAATTTATCGGTCCCTCGACGTACCTCGTTAAACCCCTCGATAACTTGAACATTCGCTACTTTACTGGGATAAAGGTTCGCTGTTGGCCTCATTCGCGTGGATTTGATTTTCGTGGTTGGATTCTGGAGGAGTTTTCGCGGTTGAGCGTTGTTGTGAAGTTTTTGCCGATTTTGCGATTTAACTACTCAATAATGTAAACAGTATTTCTCCATATTAATAACAACAGTATTTTCCATAATATGTTATTAAAAAAACAAATAAATACTTTCAAAGAGAAAATTGCATTTATAGATGAGGAAAATTTGACTAGGGTAGTTCAATACACCATTGTAGATTACAAAAATCGAAGATTGATAATCTGAGACAGTGAGCCGTTTTTCAGATTACTTTAAAAGGGATTTTATATCATTAGAAAACATTTGTGAAACTGAATTAAATGCCAGCATTTTGTCCTTCCTTTAATATTTGTACCAAAAACGTTATTCCGTAATTACCCCCCCCCCCCTTATATAGTGAAATAAAATTTATGCCAAATCTTACATTATGGTATCCTAAATTTCGATACGCAAACTTGCGAAATTTTACTGCATGAAGGTAGAATATTTTCTTATGTTATGGGGAAAATAAGGACTCTCCTGAAAAGAATTGAGGGTTGAGAAATATGTAGTGTTGAGGCTGTTGATATTTCACGCTGAACTAGCTCCATCCCTCAGTCGTGGAGGGAGAAATTTTCGATTCGCGTAGTGAGTCTAAGGATTATGATATTTTAATTTGAACTGACATATAGTTTTTGGAATTTATTGATATAGAAAAGTTGTGATCACAAGTATTTCATTCCTTTCAAAAAGATTTTCTAAATAAAAATCGTTATTCAGACTACTTCATTTTATGGCGGGGTTGTTATCTGAACACGTTGCGACACGGCCAGTCATTCGAAATCAACATTCCTGACAAAATTCCCTTCCACATGATTATGACACTGAATAGATCTGGTTATTATTTCGATTTTGGCAATTCGCGAAAAAAGAAAAATGCGCGGAAAACGCAAAATTATTTCTTTTAGTATCCCAAACTCATTCCTATTGATCGTATGTTGTTGCTTAAAATTGCGAAATACTTCGAGAAGAAGATAATTTTTCGCGGATTGTGCTAAAATTATCGATGTAATTACGCGCATTAAAGGCTTAACAAAGTTTTTTGGCTGGGTTGAAGTTTGTACAGAAAAGTAAAATCTTAAAATAAAAATTCAATCACAATTTACTGTAATAGATTCTCTCGAAAAAGATAAATTTATACGAAAATTAGTCTGCTTACGCGTTTTACTGCTTACACCAAATTCATTTCTCGTATGACGCGTCTCTTTCAAAATAGGTACGCTAAGATAAGCGATTTCATGACGTCATTATTCCACCCAACAGTTCAACCAGTTGCGCAATACATAGATTTTATGACGTCATTATTTCACCGAACAGATAGATAGTCTAGATTCCTTAACAGCTTTTTCACAAAATACACAGATTTTATGGCGCTTTTTATTTCACTGAATAGATGGGAGTTTTTTTACGATAGTTTCTCTTTCTACCGAACAAATGTATCATGTTTAGTATTAGTGATTGGGCTGTTGGAAAAAAGTGAGGTGTTCGGTCAAATTCGAGACTTAGCTGGATATTTCCTATGTGTTCGATCGAGACTTTAATTGACTGCTGGAAAAAAGTGAGGTGCTCGGTCTCAACTTCAAGCCTCCTGGAAAATTTGAGGTGTTCTGAGCCCACTTGACGTCTGCCAGATTTTCCTGAAAAATGGTCCTCCTGGAGAAACCAAACAGATATTTCGTTCTTAGGGCTCGTTGGCTGCTTCTGTATTTATTCAAGACTAAATGCTTTTTACCAAAAATTGTATCGATCAGTTGTTTTCACTGAAAATTTTGGTGATAGGTGGATATTACTAAGAGTAACTTATTTTAATAATATTTGATGGATGTGTATTTTGCAGACCAGAAGTCTAGAAAGCTGTTTATACCATATAAAACACACTGGTCATGTGACATTTCGTTTCCTTTTATAATAGCCACCTACCATCAAAATTTGATGTCAAAACAACTAATAGACTTCAATTTATTGCAATCTATTTAAGGACTTGCTCCATAAAATTCCATTCAGACAGGTGGCAGAACAGAAATTTTTTAGCTTGACTCACATTAACATTGCAGAGTCATTGCCAAAATCTTTTTATGCATTATGCATTTTGCATTAGGGGCCCACCATAAAGCACATGCCCACTAGAAATGCTTCCTTTTTCCCCCTCGCCTCTCGTACACAGTTACACAGTAGAAATGACGTCATCGAACAATAAGTGTATACATTTGGCTTGACCCGCCCTCCCCTCAACTGCATTGTGTTTAAAATGGATGCCCCTTACGCAAGTATATCGCAATAAAAACCATGTTTTTCCTGTATTTTGTGAAATGAAAACTTCAGAAATATGACTGTGTATTAACATCAAAATTATCCATTTGAAAACTGTGGAGGGGGGGGGGGGGGAGGGGGTCCAGGGGCGGATTTAGACGTATCATTGTATGCACTTGCATACGTCCGATTTTACTGCCAAGCGTACTTAATATCATACCTTTAAATTCTCCAAGAAACAATATAAACTCTCAACAATTTCATTGAACACAGCTGGAATTTCATTCTACGGCTTCCTTGCTCCCGCGGCGAGGCGAAGATAAGTTTGACCACACTTATAGGCTAGCGCGCTATTTAACCACCAGGCTAAGTCCTATTTTTTCTGAACCCATCATCACGTGTTATGACGTCGTGAAAATCTTTCGGTATATTTTCACTTTCCAGATCTTAGTAGGGAAGGTCTATATGGCTCCGAAAGTTTGACAGTGACATATAAGCATACTGTTTCACGTGGCATAGCTTTTTCCGACCATATGTCACAGATGTATATTTTATAGTAAAGCAGAAAAGGTCAACATGCAAAATATCACTTTAAAATAGTAACTTTGCCTACTTGAAATAATATTATACGTAAATTTGGGTTATATCATATGCAAACTTTAATAAAAGCGATAAAGGAAGTTTGGAAAATGATAACTCCACTTCTTCCAGCGTTCACTTTAAAGAATTTACATTAAAATTAAATTTTGTGACGTCGCAATGAAACAAAATATATTTGACGTCACTTCGTACTGCACACTATCTTCGAAAACATTTTTTTGGAGAGTACATACGTGTTGTATAAGAAGCCGTTTAGTAAGCTATATAACTACAGGGTCGGATCCAGCATTTTTGTAGAAGTACACTGAAATAAAAATGGCCTGGTGATAGTGACTAAGGAGGCCCCACCATGGTTGGGGCCGACGGGCGAAAATTTTTTGAAATTACAACCTTCTAGTTTGGCTAAAACAAGGTTTTCTGAGAGTCTTTCTTATCAATAGAACACCACTTT
>JAUBWS010092964.1:0-21456 GCA_032270445.1 Darlingtonia californica | reverse complement strand
AGGGGCAGGGTAGCCTAAAGTGCATCAAATGATTTGGAAAAGGGAAAGAAAAAGAACATCAAGCTACATGAAATATTAAAAAAAAGAAGAAATTAAAATAAACAAATGAAGATGAAAATAATGAGCTTTTTTATTGAAGCAGTAAAAATATTTAATATTTCACAATGGAAACTTGAATCTTTTGCAATTTTAAATATGAATTTTTTTTTGAATATCTCTCTTCAATGCAGATTTATGACCAAAGGTTTAGAGGTTATTTTCAGTAAGAAAGGGCACAAAATGGTGACAATGATCTCTACATTTTTAGTCATAAATCTGTGTCGAAGAAAGATATTCAAATTTGTTTCATATTTGGTTTCCATTGTTAAAGTATTAAATATTTTGATTGCTTTAATAAAAAGCTCATTTTTTTCATTTTCAATTTTCTATTTTCATTTCTTCTTTTTTGGAATATTCTTATGTAGCTTAATGTTCCACTCCGCAATATCTTTCCAAAGAAAAAATAAATTTTAAATTCTGTTTAGATTTTAAAAAGATATAAGCTTTTCTAATTTAGTTTCATATATTTTGAAATAGACATTAGTTGTTATGAAACTGAAATGAAATTTGCTTTCATTTCTTTCATTTAGAATTAATTTACTATCTGATGACATAGCTAGACAAAGTACATGTGAACTGGAATGTGACATCGTTGAAAAGCATATACTGAATAAAAATTTTGGTCAAGGTAAATTTACGTGATCGTTAAGTAATATAGTTGAGTAGACGCATGTATGTATAAAATAGATAAAGAAATTGAGATTAAATTACTTTGCTTCTACCTAAACGGTATTTCAACATCCTTTTTTGTCAACTTCCAAGATTTTAATATATAGATCCCTCAACAATTGTTATCATCATTATTGATATCTTGCTGATTTTGGGTTGCGAATGCATTTGTATGAATATGAAAGTTCTATTGTTATTCTAGTATCTAAAAATCTATTTTGTTATATTGTTGTCGTAATACTTTAGATAATACTGCCTCTAATCCTGGATTGAAGTCTATTTGGGATGATGAGAAACAAAGACGGAGATTGAACCATGAGTCTTCCATCATTGAAGTACCAACCTCACAAGGTTAATTTCCCTAAGTTATCCATATTAATTTTATATCTTTGTATTACAGGGTATCTTTTGTAGCTTCATCCGTATATGGCCATTCTGTGGAAACTTGAACCAACACTCAAGTTTATGCACCATTGCACCCAACCAAGGGTGCTATAAAATTGTGCATGGGTCGCTGCTCTCCTAGCGGTTCAATTCCATAAAATAAATTTCATTGGTGGCCTGTGTGCACATAATGGCCCTTATGAATTTATAAGATTTCATGATTTGCAACTGTTCTAAGTTTAGTATGTGGCACCAGAAAGGGTATTTAAAAAAAGCTTACGAAAAGATGACAAAAGAATGAGTTCCTCTAAGTTGTGGGTCTCTTATTTTCACAATTAAAAAATTATTTTCTAATTTTTTATTTTTCTGATAACTTTCTTCTACTATTTAGATCGAAGTCAGTTTGAGGTATGTCCTTATGAAAAGGATCAGTTGCTATGGATGCAGCAACACGTGGCAGAACGTGTGGAACTTGCGTAAGTTGATTGCGTTTTGTTTGGTATCAGATTTGTTATGGGTTTGGTAATTTTCCAAGTTTATATATTGATTATGTGCTGACATCTTGGTACTGTTTTCAAAAATGAAAAACAGCTGAAAATCTTAATTTCGTTGGCCGTGAAATTAAATTTTATGATAGGTGATAGAAAGAGTACAGTAGGTTTTGTGATTCACTGTAATTAAACCATGAAACACTGAAACGACTAACTATGGTTCATCATGCTATAAAGTTACTTGCTAAAAGGAATGTGTGTAGTAACGAGAGAAATGTAGAAGTTGTCAAACATAGTTAAATTTATCCTCTGCCAGTTATTAGGCTTAACAAGCTTGTTTTTTAATGGAGTCTATTGAACACATTATCCATTCTCATATGGAAAACAAGAAAACACCATTAAAATTCGTGTATCACATTAATGACAACTCTGGAAAATGTTTACTATATATTAATGGTATTCTCTCTTATGTTATCAAACTGAAATAAATACAACTTTTGCTTACTTTTTTACAGGAAAGGTCAACCGACGTCAAGTAACGACATGAGCTTTTCTCAGTCAGGTAAATAAAAACAATGACGAATGTTTCCTAATCCTAATCTTACCTTATTAAACGAAATTAATTTCATCTCAAACCTTTCTCTCACTCTTTCCCTACTTATTTAAAGCTAATATTCAATAGGGGGAAGAGAGAGCCAGTGAAAACTTAGGCTTTCCCTGTCCCTTGGCCCATTTCTGACTTCAGCTGTCCGCACGGTGACAGGACGTAGGTGGAAAATTATTCCGGGTTTAATGTTTTGAAGTTGTACAGATTATTTAGGTAAACTTGTAAACGTGTGATAATAACCCCGGATCAAGGGCCTTATGAGTTTGTATTATATAACACAGTCAGATGTCAAATTTCAACACAAAGTAATTTCTGTAAATATCAAAGGAGCACAGAAGCATTATAGGGGGAGGTAAAGATCGTGACTAAGATGAGAAACTAAGAGAAAATTTCAAAAAATTTGTCACTATTAACTGACGAAAAATTTTAATCGACCTTGTCTATGATAAGAGCGTTTTTTCATGAAAATCCAATCCTGTTGGTCCTTCTAATAATATCATTTAATTATAGTAAATTTAGAGTTTTTAGCTGTTTTTCTTTTCAGTGAGTTACAAACTTTAATAACACTTCATCTAGTGACAAGGAGAAGAAAATAACAATAAGGTCGATAACAACGTGATTCTTCATCTAGAAACTTCTAATTTTCCTATTTTACCTTCTTTTCGTTTGGTTTTATTCGACTTAACTATTTTGTATTCTCTGTCTGGGATCCTGGTTGAAATTTTTTTTGAAATGATTTGACACTTTCAACCAACGAACGAATTTTAACATAGTAGTATTAATCAAAAATTAACATAGTCTTTTGTTAACGTTGAACTAATCCATTAGCATTTGTGTAATGATGTAGTTAGATAAAGGAGCTTTGTCGAATTCTTGTTATTAACGTTCTTGCTGGGTGACGCTCCATAAATGAAATGCCATTGCCTTATCCTATTCAAATTTTCGTCTTTTTTGTAGTTGACGGCAGCAATAAAGCCACCTCTAGTTTTAACCATTGTAAGTATTTTTTTAAACAATGTTTTATTGTTTTAAGAAAACTGTGCGGTCAATATAACATTTAACACTTCTTTTACTTTAGCAATTAGTAGCAGCGATGATACATTGCTCGATATTCTGGTTGATATGGCAAATGAAACACAAGAAGTAAACAATACTCCTTTGTCAGAAACCACTCTCATGGGGAATGGTGAGTGACTCTTTACTATAATTGTCTTCTTCTATAATGTAGATTCGACATCGAGTGACAATGTATAACATTTAAAACAAAAGTTTCATTTTTATTAGTGTATTTTTGCCAGTCGTCTTTAGTAGCATTATCTATTAAATTAAATTTTGTCCAACTGAAATAGCCTGTGTTAAAAAAGCACTGTTCGTTCAAATGTTGCCAGGAGTGGATCTACGGGAGGTATTTAAAAGCTCATTAAAAATTATCTATTTCCATCAGGTAACAGATAATGACATTTAAACTATCTTAAGCTCTCCTCATGTGATTTTGCAGTACCTCAAGTTACTGGTTGCACTAAACTCATTACTAAACCCATTGTTTTGTTTGCCCTCCATTTTCGGTATTTAATTTTGCTTGAATTTGATTTCTTTGAACAGGATTAAAAGAAGCAGAAGAAGAGAAAGGAAACACAGTTGAAGAGGAAGACGAAGAAGAAAATGTTATGATGAGTCAAACTATTCATGGTGATGATGTTCCAGAAGGTCATCTTAATGATACGTAAGTTGTTAACTTCTAATTTCTATGCCTGTTGAGTATTTTTTATCGTGCTTTTATAACCTGTAGGCTACTGTATCATAGATGATCAGATATAACACCCTAACCGATAGACTTCGAGAAACCGTTAGGATTACCTTTTGTAAAGGTCCATCAAAGAATATCTCTGAAATATTCCACAATATTATTTGAAAATTTCTATCGAGTTTTCCGATATAGAGACTGATAGTTTAATTTTTTTCCACACTAGGGAAGAGAGTATTGAGAAGCAGAATGATTCATGGACTGATTCCTTTCTGTGGGAAATCCCCCAAGCAGAAAAAGACTCTGGAAAAAACGACTCACCTACAAGCAAAACGATTCCCCAGCTGGATGGAAATTTTGACGAAGCCGATACTTCTTCATCTGATGATTTCAAAACAAAAAACCCCTCTTTCTCTTCAAGCAACAGAAAAATGAAAAAGACATCTGTATCAAACCCTTCTTCATCTTCTAACAATCCAAAGCAGAAAAAGTCATCGTTAGAAAACCCTTCCTCCTCTGCTAGCAGGCAAAAAGTGAAAAATATATCTAAATCAAAACCCTCTTTCTCATCTAGCAGCCAAACAATTAGAAAGACATCTGTAGAAATACAGTTTCCAGGAGAAGATTCAAATGCTGGAAGTCATCAGGTGATTGGAGTATCAGAACCAATTTCCATTTTTTCGATCCCTGCTGTCATTTCTTTCAACAAACAACCGAACATCAATAAACGAAAAGCGTCTTACCAGAAAGATCGAGCTGCAAAGCGTCCAAAAATCCAAAGGTTTGAAGTCAACAAAGAAACTTGTGTGAGAGGCCTTAGCTCTGACACCAACGAAGCCGGGCCTTCAAATAGTGGTACGCAGATAGAAAATGATAACGAGAAAGGTCAAGAAGACTACCACTCAAGATATAATTTAAAGGACTGTAAAGTGAGCGTCATTGATATCACTAAGCATCCAGATGAAATTGGTAAACGGTTTAAGGCTATTTATGAAGAGGAAAAAGCACCGACGCCAAATAACCAACGGAAGATTGTACGCCCGTTTGGTTGGGTGAGAAAACGTGGCCGGAAACCTAAACTAAAAATGAAATTTTCTCGGAGTCAGTCGGGTAACTACGTCGTCGAATCTTCCAACCTGTCTACTATATCATCGTCTCCAGAATTATCAGAACAGTTTATTCCAAGTTCGAACGCCGTAAATAAAATAGCTAAAGATACTGCAACGGTGAAAGTACAGCCCCATATTGATGTTTTTACATTTGAATCGAGATTTTTAACAAGGACATCAAACGCCTCTGATTATAACGAATCATTAGAAAATCTTTCTATAAGATCACCATTGAAATCACCAGATTTGTCATGTGATGAACTGGCAGATTGTTTTCCATTATCACCTCGTTTAAGTGATACTTCAGAAGAATTCGAACCATTCGACAGAACAGTAGAGAATGTAGCAGAAAGTTCTTGTGGCTCTAATGACGAAGAAATTCTAACAGATGTTGTTATATTGACTTCACCTGCCAAGACTTTCTACGAGACACCAAAAAGAATTTCGAAATTAGATACGCGCAAGATTTTATCTGATGATTTTTCAGAGCAAGGTGTTTCAAAGCTAGTTCAAACTTTGGCCCAAGATACTGAAAGCCTGGCTGTAATCAACACACAAATCAATTTTAATTCTCTATCGGCTATCCAAGAAACGCCTACAGTGGAAATTCAAGATATCGAGAAAAATTTAATGTGTACGACCGTGGTTTTTTCAACAAACGATAGAAATGGCAAAGATCTCGAGGAAACCTCTGATAAACAACCATCCTCTTGCGTATTGACTGAAAGAGAAAAAGCTTATGTTTCCAGAACATTAAGCTATTCCTATGAAGGTAATTCAGCTGTGGAGATAGATGGTTTGGCGAAAAATCCATCTGAAAAGGAGATTGGAAATGAAATGCGTTTGCAGGATGATGTTGGTGAAACCTCAAAAAGGAGCCAGGAACAGAGATCAGCTGATGGTTATAATACTGAGATCTCAACCAAAATACTATCTGACAATCTTACCAATAAACAAACTGGGGATAGCCAAGATCAGCCAACGAACACGGAGAAAGATCGAATTCCGAAAAAAGCGAAACCAAATATGAATCAGAAGATTTGTACTTTTCGAATTCGGTTTGACAGTAGTGATAATAGTAGCAATGCAAGATCCGTTGGCAGTCCTGAAAATAAACATCATACCGAACGGCAAATATCACTGGAAGGTGAAAACAACAACCCCTCTATTGACACTGATCATCACCAACCAGAAGAAGAACTGTTGTCACCATTAATGTTTGGCAAAAATAATGCTTTTAGATTTAGTCGTGATACCACTAATGCAAGTAGCGTTCATGAGAATGTTGGTAATGTGGAAATTGCTGATAATGGTGGTGTTCGTAGGGGTGATGAAGTTCGTAATGTCGTCGTTAATTCTGTAAACACATGTGACGATGATGAAAATACGGTTGATGGTGCGAACAACCTTGAAAATATTGGGAATACTACTAATGATAGGTGTAAGGACATGGATAATGTTGTTTGTGTCAGCCGCGGTCGTGGGGATGTTGATGTTGATCCTGTCAACGTTTGTGATGGTACAAGTGGTGATTCCAATTTTAGTCACAATGTTGACAATAATGAAATGATCAGTGCTGTCAATTCCATAATTGAAAATATGAATGATGATGACGTCGACGTTGTTGACAATGTCATAAAAGATGGTGACAGGAATGCTGAGAATGTTTGTGAAAATGACAAAATGAATGTTGATATCAGTGATGTTGCCATGCCTGGTGACAACCATCCTGAGGAAGATGCTAATAGTTGTGATATAAAAAGTGGTGATTTCGAACTATCTCCAGCACCACCTTCAGAACCAACATCACCAAGATTTGTCCATTCACCAGAATATGAATGCATACAAAGCTACCAAGTACCAACCACAAAGGAAGAAATGGCCACGGTGAAACGTGCAAAGAAGACGCCTACATCATCACTTTCAGAACCTAATTCGCCAAGATTTGTCCATCAACAAGAATATGAAAGTATACAAAGCTACCAAGTGCCAACCACTAAAGAAGAATTGGTTGTACTGACACCGACAAACAAAGCACCTACATACCAGGAAGTCGTAGATTCTTTACATACAACAGATCTTCAAGAGAGACATTACCTAGATGCATTCTATGGCAATGAAAAGGATAATGCTGATAGTTTAACGTAAGTTCATTACCCTCTATGTCAGTTACAAAATCAGTAGCTACCATACAAGTGGAATATTTGCTGATTTTTTTTAAATTTTGCAAAATCTTTCAATTTTACCGAATGAATTATTGGAAACTTTGTACAATCTTTGCATCAATCTTCTTTTGATATGTAACAACGTAAGCAAAAATCGAAATGAAAGGATCCCAAAGGATGGTTTTTAGCTCATATGATGATGTTGCTATATTTGCTAATTCCCATAGATATGTAACGTCAGAGAATGTTAAGTCTAGCAAAACACATTTTCTTTTATGAGAAATTTGGTTTCGTGTGAAAAATCTTATTAACGTATCAGTAGTATATTGTTAAAATCAACATACTGTATTCTTGTTGTTTTATTCGTAGCTCTTTTACTGGTCAGCATGCTGTCAAGTGTACCACCAAGGTAAATATATCTGTGACTATAACTTTTAAACTCACGATTTTATTTAGTTTGTAGTGCTGCTCAATGTTAAGCTATACCCTGTGAAGCTTAAAAAAATTTAATAACATGAAGATCTGGGAACACCTAAGTCAGCTTGAGTTGCCTGGTGTTTTCGAAGCAGTGTTACGTATTTGTGTTGTACTTCTTTTCTATTTTAGGCGGGGAGATTACCGAAATATTCTTCTGCAATTCCGTCTCATGGAGCATTGGAACATTTTCAAAAAGAACAGGTTACTAAGCTAGGATTAGACGCTGGAATGCCAGGTTTGTTTACTTCATTTTTGTGGGGATCAAATTTTGCAGGAAATGTATGTTGCAATTTGTTGGTGCTGATTTTTAGATTTAATTCTTTTCAATGAATCCCATGAATTTTATTTTGTGAATGCTGTTTCACAAAATGGTAGTGCAAAAGGCTGTTTTAGAAGTTTTCTGATGTAGTAGAAAATTCGCGAAAAACCGCGAATAGTTGAATGGCGAAATTTATTACTTACATAGCCACGTTAGTCTCCATGTTTTTAAATTTATGCAGAAATATTTCTATAGAAAATCATTTCATACCTTTTAGGTTTTTCAAAGGAAAATGATTTATCGATGATGTACCGGTTCTTATATGGTGAAGACCGTATTGTGATCAAACCATGTAAATCACCACCACAAACATCAGAAATCAAAGAATGGCTGATGAAGCATGACAAAACAAAGGAAAAGAAGAAGCAGAAGAAAATGAAACCATCTGATATCAACATCCCACATTTTGTCTCTCCCATACCAAAAATGGATGTCAACAAAAAGGTTGTAAGTAACCATATCAAAGTTCCTAAAATTATTACTCCCTCGCGAGGTTTTCGGTATAGAAAACTGCCAATCAACGGTCCTTGAAAGTGTTTCCAAGATTCTTATTGGTAACTTTGATCAATAATCTTTATACTCTTCCAACGATAATTTAAACGTTTTTTTTATGATTTTTTTTGTTTTCAAGTCTGATATTTTCATGGTAACATTGCAACAGTTATAATGGAACTTCGATAAACTCTTTTTTATTAGATTTTTGTAACTAGCTCATCGAGAGCATCTTGTTGGTACATAGGGGTAGCGTCTCAAAAATTGAGGTTGTTACCGCTCCTACGAACTTCATTCTATTGTTGGCTTGAACATGTTCTTGGTATATGAAACTAAGGAGTACATGGCTAAGTCCGAAAAAATTTGTGCAGTTAAAAAGTTGCTATCCGGTATATTTTTATTCCATAGGCTTCACCTTTCACCATCAACCGAATACTCAACAATTCAGAGATTGAAGGAATGACACCAAATAACACTTTCTCTTTCGATCATACTCAAGCTAATCTGAATGATGCCAAAGCATTACATATTGTAAGTTGTCTACTTAGAATAAGCTACAAAACAAACTTAATAATAATAATAATAATAATAATAATAGTGTATATTTAGAGTGGCTAGCTCAGAATAACCCAGTCCACTATTAAGTGCTGTGGTTGTTTCCACTGAGGGCCACTTGTCGGTCTCGCCAGGCAGGGATGGTTTAGGGATATCTAGAAAACGCAGTGTCAGTTGACTGAAAAAGGAAATTTTGTTCAACTGAAAATGGCGCAATCCATTAGCAATCCTATACAGATTTTAGTTTGATTTCAAAAACTTTATGTATAGACAAAGATTGGCAACGTCCGAAAGTCGGACGTACACTTCAAAAATAGAATCTGGAATCCCCGGTTTTTTGGATAATAGTACACTTGTATTTATGGTCTTTTCTAAGTTTTCTTATAACTAGATTTGTCGTAGAAATATGTATGTATTAGAAAATCTTGTTCTTTGTTTAGTGGTAACTCGGAAAATTAGTTTCAATTCAACTGCCATTTTCATTTCTTTCATTTCTTTTGTTCACGTTTTTCAATCCTTGTAAATGCATCACATCCAAGGAAAAGTTGACATCTCATTAGAGATACTCTTTAACTGATTGTAGCCAATTAAAATGTGCCGCTCTCTGGTACAAAGGTTGCGGCGCTCCTAGCTAGGGGTTCAGGGCCATACAAAAGTTATGACTAAAGGGGCAGCTCTAAAGGTAGACGAATACCTTGTGGTGGCAGCACAGATAAGATAGGCTTAATTTTGAAGGTGAATGTCTAGCTTTGTACCATTATGAGAAAGTATATCTTTTTGTTACAGAAACAGTATTTGACTGTTATCAGTGTAGAGATCTTCTGTAAAACAAGAAGAGAATTGAAACCAGACCCTCAAATCGACTGCATCCAAGCCATATTTTACACTGTCACTAAGGAAACGAATGACAACGGTTCAACCATGGAGGAAGGTGCCTTTATTTATGATCCTAACCATACAGAAAATGAGAACAGTGACTCTTTGAAGAAGGCAGGAATTATTCTTTCCTCTTGTAAATGTTTCTCAAGTGAAAAGGACATGTTTCTGGAGTTTGCCTCGTTTATTCGATTTACTGATCCAGACATGATACTTGGATATGAAGTTCAAATGTTATCATGGGGATATATAATTGAACGTGGTGCTGTTCTTGATCTGAACATGTGTCATCTTCTATCACGCGTTTGTGACAAGGATACGTTGGTCAAATCAAATACTAAAGAAAACTCAGAGAATTGGTTTGGACAGTTGCTTAATATGACTATAACTGGACGAATTATCTTGAATGTTTGGCGAGTGATGCGAAGTGAGGTAAGTGTGACCATCGACCAGATTTTGTACATCAGACATAAAAGTTAACCTCTGTGGACATGGTTCAATTAAAAAATTTGATTGAATATACCGTATATATCACATCTCTAAGGCAATGAAAATCATTTTTCAATTAGCTGATATATGTATAGTCTGTCCGATAGGCTATTTCCGAATCTTTTGGCTCTACACTGGGTCTACTGAAACTAATTGGAAACTGTGCCGGCAGAACACGTGTAGAGCCAACAAGCTCAGAACTGGTCAATCGAGAACACTAATATATGTACTGCTTTTACGATAACGGGTTTGTTGCTGTTGTTGATTGTACATTACATGTTTGTATGTATTGTAACTAAAAAATTAGTCGATATCTCATAAGAGTGGTTAAATTTCATCATCTCCGATATTGTGTAATATTTAACTTCTTCTTAACAGGTGACCTTACAGATCTACTCATATGAAAATGTGGCTTATCATGTACTTCACCGCAGAGTTCCTTTTTTCTCTTTTCAAACGCTAACTGATTGGTGGAACCTGAACACACAGCGATGGAGAGTTTTTCAGTATTTCATGGGCCGTTGCCAAGGGAATCTTGACATGCTGGATGGTATAGATTTTATCAATAGAACAAGCGAGCTGGCTCGTGTTTTCGGAATATTATTTTATGCCGTCATTTCCAGAGGTTCTCAGGTATTTAATTTACCTGATCAAATAAATAATAATGAGAATAATAAAAGGAAAATTTAGTGTATTTCATTAGAATTAGGGTTCACACATACCAAGGAGAGCTTCTTCAATTCTTCAAAATTGCTGTCGTGTGAAATTTTAATCCCCTATTTTGAATATGCCATTTACTGGGTATGAGCACTATCATGTAAGATAAACCAAAGGAATGAAAAAGGACCGAACGTCATAAATAAATCCATGGTGAAAAATTGTCCAGATCGTTTTGAAGAAACGCAGGATTGGTGTACGGGGTCCTGCATTCCTAGTAATGCCAACAGGTGCTCATTTAAGGAATTGTGAGAAATAGAGAATAACTAGCAATTTATTCCACCCTAGTTTCTTTCATTCATATTTCCAGGTTGTTGGCTTTAATGAACACAATATTAGACATTTGTTTGTTGAACTCATTTCTTGAATGCTGTTCCTCTTCCCAATACTTTTTATATTTCTTAAACATTTTTAATTTTAAGGAATTGCCTATATTTATTATAGTTTCGTGTAGAGTCAATGATGTTGAGAACTGCAAAACCTTTGAATTACGTTCCAGTATCGCCAAGCGTTCATCAGAGGGCAAAGTAAGCTCTTTTGTCAGTCTTTAATTGCCTACGTCTTATATTGAAGTACGGGTTTCGCGAAATTTCGCAAGGCAACAATAAATGGATTGGGTTGGTTGTGGATGAAAAGTGGAGAGCATCTTTTGCTTAATATTAGTAATATTAAATAAAATTTGTATACCCTAATTGCAGAAAAAATTGCGTGGAAAATTTAGTCGGGGAAAAATTAGTCACTTCTCCCCAACTAACTTTCGAATTAGACGCTTATTCGCGACTGAATTAATGGAACAAGTGTTGATAAGGCTTTATTGAAACCAAAGTTACATTATTTTGTGTATACCACGAAGTAAAATGGCATTGAAATTTTTGTTAAGTATTTGTTCGTTACTTTGTAGAAAAAAGTCTGATTAAGAAAATATTGAGGGAAATGTTTGTCAGGGAAAATTTCACGTCCTAACTCACCTGCTAAACTTTTAGTTAGTTTCCCCGACTTTCCCAGGTAATGTTTATATTTGTAATATGAACATTGATATAAAAGATCATCGAAAATATGTTGTCTTATATCTTATATGTTTATTTTCAGAATGGCAGCACCGGAATGCATTCCGCTTGTTTTAGAACCGGAATCGAAATTTTATGTGGATCCCGTTATTGTGCTTGACTTCCAATCCCTTTATCCGTCCATCATCATAGCTTATAATTATTGCTATTCAACATGCCTTGGAAAAGTCAACTCCTTTGTTTTGTAAGTGTATTAAATTTAAACGCCTCAAAAATTGCGAAAGGACTGATCTCAAGTAAAAATGCTTTTCGGCTAACTTTAGTTATCAGGTTCCATAAAGCCGCTTTTTGAAATTTCTCATTTGAGCTTTCTGTGATCGTTGATCTGATTTAATTGGCTTAAGCCTTAACATTTTTTACACTTCTTGAAATTTGATTGGCTGAAGCCCGACCATAAGACCAGTTGATTATGGAATAATCCAAACCTTTATATTTGGGACTAAGATTTTCCTGTATTTTCTATTTCAGCAATGATAATTATCGACTTGGTGCTACAACTCTCAATCTTCCTTTGAATGTTCTGAACGTAAGTCAATAAAATGTTTTCATTTTTTTTGTTTTAACCTTTTGAAATTTTCATCTAGCCTAGTTCCCACTGATAAATACGTTCGTCGCCTATTTCTTGAATTTATTCTGATAAGTGGGAGCATAATAAAATCGTCGCTAATTAGTTCGTCGCCTATTCTTGAAGGCGAGGAAATTATTTTCAGGATCAATAAGTTTTGATATTGTAAAATAAGTTTATCGTCTATGTTCCTGAATTTATGGTATTTTCAAGATCACAGAAGTACCGACTTTGAAAACAATAGAAAGAAATGTTTCGCTAAATCAAGTGTGAACACAAAAGGGACGAATTAAAAAAAGGTAATTTATGTGATAGATTTTAAAAGTAGGCGACGAACGTTTCCATCACAAGTGGGAAGTAGGCTTAAAAATCGAATCACGTTGTGCGATGCTGTGAATTTTGAACTTTTAATTTCAAACTCAGAAACTTTCCAAGGACAACATTCATATCACACCAAATGGCGTTGGTTTTGTCACCTCTGATATCAAGAGGGGAGTTTTACCGAGGTATCTTACTTGTTTGCATTAATGTCATTATTATATGTTATTAACTACTGTTTCATCAGCATAATTCTCAGTTCTTCAAAATTCGACGAGGGTCCAGCTTCCATGGAAATAGTCCCGAAAGTATCATGCTGGAGAATTGAGCTCATTGTTAACCCCTTGAATCCGGATCCGTCTTTATGTATCTAATTGTAAAAGTCGTCGTACAAAAGCTTCGTAAGATCTAGCACCCTCACTAAACCCCTCTCAACGAATGATGTTGTAAATGTAAGCGAGAAATCTGTAAAGTTTGTGTTATCTCGTTGATATTGTTTTTATAGAATGCTTGAAGAGATTTTGAATACGAGAATTATGGTAAAAGGTGCCATGAAGAAAGCCAAAGATGACAAGGTATATATTGATTGTCTTATCATAAGATATTTGTTGTGGGTGTGGGACCTTCAATCTTTCGATTGATTTCTGTACCCTCATATTATGTCTTACTGGGGAAATTTCTTCTGGTAAAATTGACGTTGCTGTTGACGAAATTTTTAATTCGTATAAAAATATAGACAAAATCGTCCAAGTGACAAAAGTTTAAAAGTTTTTGTCTACGAAATTTTTAATTTAGAAAAAGTATTCGTAAACATTGACCAAGCAACGAAGACTATCGTTTCTACCCCCTCCGGAACCCCCCGATAAGTTATCTTTTTACACTCTTGTTTGATTAATGAACTTTCTTATTATCTATTTTGTGTTCTTTGTAAAGGTTTTGCACCGAATGTTGGATTCAAGACAACTTGGTTTGAAATTGATAGCAAACGTAACGTATGGATACACATCCGCAAATTTCTCCGGAAGAATGCCGTGTATTGAGGTGAGAGAAACAGAAAAATATGGTTCCAGTTGTTAGTCGCGTTACCATTTCTGTAAATCATCCGAAACATTCCCATTCGAAACTAAGTATAGAAGTGATTGAAAAAATTTGTTTCATTTGCTGCAAAAGCTTTAGATGCTCCTATGGTTTATTTGCCATATTTTGCTTAATCCTGGATACATAGGTCATCTTCCTAGGTGACTACTCATGGGCTCAGTTTGAGAAACTGGAATTGCTTTCAATTTGAATATTTTTTCAATGAAAGTGCTGCATAATGTCTAATACTTCTCCATGTTTGTCCACATAAACTTCGATTCATATGTCCGTTAGATTGGAGACAGTGTGGTTCGAAAGGCACGCGAGACACTAGAAAGAGCAATTCAAATGGTTAACACAACTTCACGATGGGACGCCAAAGTTGTTTATGGTGATACTGATAGGTGAGTTGGCGGCTCCCTGAGATTTACCTTTACTGAATACATTTAAATGTTTCCGAGCATTGCCGTACGCTGTCTTTGGTGTGTGTTTAGAGCGACGTGAATTATATTGATTCATTCTGATTGGAGGCGCACAATATTTTTGAGGATTAGTTTTCATCCAGGATAGGGTCACATCAGAACACCTGGAAACAACCAGGTAATTTACAGTGGCTGGCAATTTCCACTACATCAGTCGCCTAGTGAAAGTAACGACCTCGAGACACCACCTTACCACAGATCCAAAAACGTGAATGTCCAAATGAAATGTCAGGTACATTTTCCCCAGTGTAACTCGAAATTTAATGAGTAGGGATTAAAGGTCGAATTAGGGAGATTATCGAATGATATGAAGTCTGCTTTATGATGTCTTTGTGCTTGATTGAATTACGCAATCTTACCCGATTTTACCTGAGTACCCCTTCCACTCCCGGGTCCAACGATGAATGCGGTTCGATGTTCTCTTATCGAATCTTTGTAACTCGACAAAGTCAATCACTGGCCTTGAAACCGATTTATATTTCAAATTGCACTATTTAATCCATAATCTCTCCCCTTGAAAATCCAATTTGAGAGAATCAACTGTAAGCAAAAAACAAATTTCACTCTCAAAGGGGAAGGCGCTGGGGCAGGATTAAAGTTAGAATTCGAAAGATCGAATTATAGACAGCTGAATTGTAGAGAGGTTACTTCACGGTGATCTTTTCCATAGTTATTACGGAAACTGCATGTCCATATCATGAATTATTATGAATAACTGGAAGCCTCAAAAACCAACAGAATCCGTCCGAATAAAGAGATAGTATGGTCTGCAAGTATCGAAAGTGTAATGTAGTGTCTTTTTAATTTCTAGTATGTTTATAGTGGCAAAAGGTGCAAGTAAAGAAAGAGCATTTCAAATTGCTCAAGAAATTGTCGATCAAGTCACTGCTTCCAATCCAAAACCAGTCAAACTCAAATTTGAAAAGGTGTGTACAATTTTTTTTGTTGGCTATCGTTAAATATCGTTATGGAATGCGGCATAGAAGAAAACGAAAACAATATTTACTTTGAAAGTGTGAGTAAAGTCAGAAAAATCGAGTTTTAAAATGATAGGGGATTTGTTTCGGGTGCTTTCTACTCGTAATTTTTTAGCAATTTCTTTAGCAAGTGTGACAATCTTTACCTAGCCGGCGCATAAGTATTTGCGGACTCAAAGCCAGTACCATTTACGACATCACGCTGCTATTAAACTGAACAATCGAAGTTTAATTTGCACCAATTGCTTCATTGTTGTTCTAGGTTTATCAACCGTGTGTTTTGGTTACTAAGAAACGCTATGTAGGATATAGTTATGAAAGCTTGGACCAAAAAGAACCCATTTTTGATGCTAAAGGAATCGAAACTGTCCGAAGAGATAATTGCCCAGCTGTCGGAAAGGTAATTTTGAATTTACTTTTCTTAACTCAAAATAACATTAATCCTGGAAAGACCTTGAATTTATTCTAAGTAACTTTTTGAGTGATCAATTCAATGAAATTCAACAATTTTGGAATGGTTTCAAAAAAGAAATTTGTCTTTATTAACAAGTTTACTGTCATATTTTTTTCAAAAATCACAAAAGTTGCACCATGGATGTACAGGGTGACCACTCCTCCTTAAAAACCTTAAAAACCCTTAAAAAACCAAAATCTCCTTAAAAATCCTTAAACAACCTTAAAAATATTGAAAATTTGGCTGTTCTCCTTAAATTCTCCTTAATTTTTTTTTGCCTTTAGGAAAATTTTTTAGAAGTGAAGGGATTATATTTATCTGCTCTGATGATTTGAAGTCCTATAATTTTTTTTCATGCTTGCTTTTAAATCTAGGCAGATTTCAGATATTTCTTTTTGATGTAATGTAATGATGTAATTTTTGATGAAAAAAGAAAGATTCTGTTTTGAAAGTGACGACTTTCACCTTAATTCTCCTTATTTTATAAGAAAAATTTTGTTGTTCAGGACCAAATCTCGATAAAAATTGGGGAAATCTCCTTAAAATCCTTATTTTTACCCTCAGTTTTAGTAGTGGTCACCCTGGTTTAATAAATCCATGATTTCACCTTCATGCCAAAAATGGTGTATAAAACAAATAAAGAAATTTTTTTTAGTTCAGAAGTTTTAGCTGTTTCGGTATTTTGACTCCACTTTGACTTATTTTTTTGATTTTTTTTTGTAGATTCTTGAGAAATCAATACGCGTTTTATTCGAAAGTAAGGATGTCAGTCTGGTGAAGTCTTACGTTCAAAGACAACTCGTAAAAATAATGGAAGGGAAAACTTTTCTCAAGGAATTCATCATTGCTAAAGAATATCGAGGAATGAATAATTACAAACCAGGAGCATGTGTCCCAGCATTGGTTATGACAAGGTAAGTCGATGGGAGAAAGACTGACTAACTATCACGAGAAGATTGTAAATAGAATCTTATAAACAATTGTAGAAGCTTTTTAAGAACTCGATCAAAGTTCTTTACAAAACATTAAAGTCACATAGATCTTCTTTGTTTTTAATTCTGATATACCTACTTCCATTAAGTCAAGAAAAAATTGCTTAAAATTTTGAAAAGAGCAAAACGAGACTTGAAATGGGAGAAAACCATCTTTGCCATCCTTTCATTCATGTCATATATAAATATATTGCAAATAGGAAATATTGAAGTAAAGAGTTGATTGATTTAATTTCACTATACTGAATTGAGTATGAAATGATTTTGTTCCCAGGAAAATGTTGAAACAAGATCGTCGTTCTGAACCTCGTATTGGTCAACGTGTTCCTTACGTCATCATACACGGCAGCCCTGGGTTACCACTTATACAGCTGGTTCGATCGTAAGATGTTTTCTTATCACTAAAAATTTTCCCTTCACCCGATGAATGAAAAAATGAATGATTTGATTATTTACCCAGGATGGAGTCTTCTGTTCTTCATGGACTGTTGCTAATGAGGGTTCTGCCACCTCAGGGAACGATGCAGAATTAACAGTGATTGGTAAATTTCACTACCGAAAGCCGCATAAGACAGTTAAACTTAGGGTTCCGTTTTAGGAGTCTCGTTCCTAAACCTCTCGGTCACGGCTCCACAAGTGAGCCGTGTTTTGTTTTCTTATATCGCTAGAAATTTTCGAATAATCTTTACCCGGTATCCATTTGATTGTTGATTTCTTTCTTTTGATAGGCCCATGTATCTGATACGAAACACTGGGTTACGAATAAACGAAGTATATTACGCCACGAAACAAATTTGTCCTGCTCTGGGTCGTATATTTTCTCTTTTGGGCGTCAACGTTCATAAATGGTAAAGACAATATCTATTCATTCCTTATAATATCGCTTATTGTCCACGTGATATTCACGCAAAATAAAATTACAATTATTTATCAAATGCGAAATGTACCAGTCATTCGATTTTTTGACAGTTAAAAACCAGAATAATTAGCTTACTATGTGAAACTTGTTTCATCCAAAATTTATCCAAAATGATGTTGAAATTCTTATTGTTTTTAAGGTTTACAGATCTTCCGAAAATCAACCGAATACAAGATCGAGAATCTGGACAACAAAGCAACACAAAGGTTTTTATCTTCTGAGTATTAGTTAACCAAGTTTTTATGCTTCATGAAGAATCTAATTGTGAAATTGCAGTTGGGGAGCCCCAGGGTTCCAGGATAGTCGGGGAACTCCAGGGGTCTAGGACCGTTTAAGTTTTTTTAACCAATGTTTTCATTGCCACTGAAAGGGGTAAGGTAGTAGTCATCCATGATAAATACCGCTCCTACAGTGAAAACACCCCATGTATCGAAGGGAATATTAAAATAACTTGAATCAAAAAGTAACTACCAGGCAACCAACCAGGTTTGATTTTAATGGTTTAATTTTTTTCAGGGTACCATATCACATTATTTCAATAGTCAACATTGTCCAGTATGTCAGCAATTAACAACCACCAAATTATGCTCAGATTGTCGCAACAAACCTCAAGAAACACTTGTTCATCTTACATCAAGAATTTGGAAAGTAGAAAAGAGAAACATTAATTTGACAAAGGTATGAATCGACCTACTTTTACCTCAAGGGAAGACATTTTTTACAGTCCAAATTTGTCTTTTATCCATCTACCAATAACAAATTAAATTTATCCTCAACAGCTTTGAATTTTTTTCGAAGAGCTGCATACTCTACTCTGTAATAGCGTTTTAAATTTTTTAAATCAACGATCTTCCAAAATTAATTCCCGCTAAATTTAACAGCTTTCTTATCCCCCAACTTATACCAAAATTGTCGGAATGGATGATTTTTTACCTTACAGTAAAGTATTTTTTTATCCGTGGTCGTTTGTGTGGTTGTTAAGATTCTGAAGTAAGTCATGGATCTCAGCGGCAAAGTGTACGATACCTGGTAAAAGATTTGTTGTTAGTAAAACAGCTTTGAAGCCCATTCTAAGTGATATCCCTTCATTGGTTGAATTTTTCAAATCTCAAAACTATTGTGTTTCTCTTTAGATTTGTCAACATTGTTCCAGATCTTGGTCGACTCCAACAGATTGTGTCTCCATAGACTGTCCGGTATTTTTTAAATTATCAGACAACACGAAAGATATGAATTACGTAAACAGTACCCTGAGGTTCTTGCTGGAGGAAATATCATAGATTTATTTATCAGTCAAAAAGGAAATATTTATTAAAGTTTATTTATTTAAAAAAGATCACTGCTAAATAGCGTTTAGTTAACCCTTTTCAAAAACCAAAAGCTACCTTAAAGCTATAATTACAAACAAAAAGTATTAAGATAATTATAATAATATAGTTGATTACGAGTTTTAGGTTGAAAATATTGACTTGTGACATTATTCTTTTGCAAATCGACATCATTTAGCACAAATTTGGTTTTCGATGGCGATTTTTCTACATTTTACAAAATTTATGGATTTTGGAAAAAAATATTGTAAATGACAGACCTCATTTTTAGTTTCGTTCGTTTTCAAATTATTATAATTATATTTCAAGTTTTGTGTTTATATTTTGTCATTTTAGAATTTTTAGTGCATTTATCTATGTATGAATAAGATTCGTATGAAAGAAATTATGCATGGATGAGACTAGATTTATTGGGGAACATTTATGATAAAGAAGTTAAGCTTTAGGGTAAACTATTTTTCTTTTTAGGGGGAATAGGTTAGAAGTACCTTAGGGAGCAACGGAGACGCTCGTTCGTTTAAATTTCTGATTTTAAATTTTTTCTTTTATTCGCTTTTTAATAGCTAAAATGACGTCATAACGTTTGTTTTCAAGGGGTCAAGACCCCTATATTTTTGAATACTCTCTTCGTGTCAATGTCTAGTTAACTGGAAAATTCTTTTGCAGTTCTAGGCCCCTTAGTCGTGACCTCTAGAAGCTTTGCAAGGGAGAAGGAACCACGTAGGGAACAGTCCTTGGTCAGCAAAGAGACGGTGATCAAAGATTCCCAAAAAAATTGAAATATTCTGGCAATTGTAGGGTTAAGTTGAAAAAATTTTCGAGGGACTTATATTGTTGATTTTATCCCAAAACCTGTTTCTTAAATGCGTATTTTTTGGTTCATTTGTCTTTTTGCGTTTAAAACTTGTTTTAACAAATTCATGAGAAAAATTGTAGTTTTGCTATTTTCAATCGCGAAGATAAGAACCGCAAAAGTTTATATTTTGTTAGTGAATTATTTCGCTTGCAGATTCTTTTCATTTTCGGGATTGGAAAAACCAATCTATTGTCGCCCGTGGATTTATAGAAATACTTGGCATACAACATAGTTTAGCAAATGATATTTGTAATTTTTTTATAGTTTTGACACGAAATGATGTATTAGGTCTTATTCAATTTATAGTAGATTATAGAATTATAAGACAAAAAGTGAATGCTTTTTTGAATCAATTTCATCTTTAATTGTGTAGAAAATTAAGCCTATTCAGGGTGAGGTATTTAGGGCTCACCATAACTTTTGATGAAAAGATGCCATGATGGTGCAACTTGTTAGCCATATCCATATAATGCGACATGAAGTTTTTTCATTTCGGAAAATGGTAATTTTGGCGATAAAACAATCTCGTTAATTATTCACAGAAATAAATAGATTTATAAAAGCTAGTCATATTTCCTTATTCTACTGAACTTATGATTTTAAATTATATGTTTTCGATTATTTGTTGTCATTTTTTGTGACACCTATTGTCAAAAATGTCATTATGTCAAAGGAAGTAATGACAATTAAAAACTAGTTTCGACGAAAGTAAAATTTAGAAAATTTTCAAGCAAAGGATTCAGCTGTTTTCATTGAAAAGACTTACTGGCGTAGACTTATAATTGAACTGAAATTTTAACCAGTTTTGACAAATTAATGTGACGTAATGAATAAGGTTTGATTTAGTGCCTTGTTTTAGCTAATTTTGGGTGATTGTTCCCTTTTTTAGCTGATTGTAGGTAACTGCGTGCCTTATTGCGGGTGATTGTGCCTTCTTTTAGCTGATTGTATGTGATTGTGCCTTTTTTAACTGATTGTATGTGATTGTGCCTTTTTTTAGCTAATTGTATGTGATTGTGGCTTTTTTTAGCTAATTGTATGTGATTGTGCCTTTTTTTAGCTAATTGTATGTGATTGTGCCTTTTTTTAACTAATTGTATGCGATTGTGCCTTTTTTTAACTAATTGTATGTGATTGTACCTTTTTAGCTGATTGTATGTGATTGTGCCTTTTTTTAGCTAATTGTATGTGATTGTGCCTTTTTTTAACTAATTGTATGTGATTGTGC
>JAUBWS010092942.1:0-11399 GCA_032270445.1 Darlingtonia californica | reverse complement strand
TAAATTTAAGCTACATTAATCATAGCCTGCACAAAACTCTAGTATATAGTAGTACAGTGGGCAGAAATGAAATTTTTTGAGGTCATTTGAAAAATTTAGATGCGCTGTTTTTCGTTCTAATTTCAAGGTTTTTGGTCGCGAAATCTTCCTCAACGACAGTCGTGTTTCATTTCTTTTGAAGCAATGGCGCTGTTATGCCTATGGGAATTAAACAATAAAACAATAAGTAAAAAATGTTATCTTATACTGGGCGTAATGAAATTAGGGAAATGTCAATTTACATAGTTTCCCATTTTTTATTCTTGCATATAGCAACCTAACTACAGCAGAACTATTATAAAAAGTAGAAATGCTGTTGATGATTCTAACAAAATAAAACAAAATGTACAGTATTAGTAGCGAGGTTAAGCAAACCAAAATCTACAACGTAAAACGTTACGCAGCCGTTCTGGAAATTAGCATGTCACGCAACTTTCAGCAGCACAATTGATCAGTGTCTAAGTTCGGCTGTCAGTACGTCATAGGTTTTGGTTTGCTTAACCGGCCACGGCTCCACTGTATGACAGGGTGAGTTGTAAGGGCATTTTTAGCTTGTAAATTGTTTGTTTGTTTATTAGTTTTTCTGATACTTGGCTTTGAAGTCAATAGAAATTGAATACAATAAGGATTTTCAGCATCCTTAGGACATATACTTTAAAACAAAATGTTTTACAAACAAGAAAAGATATAGTAAAAACTATTGAAAGCTTTTTCATTGCAGAATCCCTTTCAACGTAGAAAATACCTTATGTTATTGGGGAAACTGAAAGAAAAATTCTGAAACATTTTTTTCTACAAAGCTTCTCACTCACTTACTTGACCAAAACGCAAATTTCTCCAACGGTTCCCATGGTATCTAGAAGAATAGGGCACTCTTTTGTTAGAGATATGACCACTAAACTCAACGAGTAACCATGGCAATGGATCGCTAAAGCTTTGGGTTGTTCTTCAGATATTTTTGTTGAGACACCAGAACGCTTACCTATCATATTACTGGCCCCGTCATACGTTTGGCCTCGACAACTATCTAGGCTGAGGGAACATCTCATTAAGATATCCTTAATTGGCTTAACTAAAGTTTCACTCCGGATGTCGTCGACTTCGTAAAACCCGAGAAAATCTTCATCCACATTCAAACCTTCCCCAATAGTTCTTACACTAAAGGAAAGTTGTTCTATGTTACTAATAATAGCTCCTTCATCTGCCATAATCAAAAAGAACTTTTGGTCACGGACTACATCCAACTTTTCATGTAGTACTTGAGCACCCATGATATGGAGCAGCTCGTTTTGCACATCATGATGATTGTATTTATGGCTTATGGTCTACCTTCCCATTGACATGATCCATGATATTCTTATATATTTTGTTCCGAGGAGATAGAGTAATTGCGTAAAGTTATCGTTGTTTCCATGTCCTTACAATGCAATGCCTTGTCGACCAAGATATTTTAAACTCTGGATAACACAAAGAAGGTACTTCTATTCCTTTTCCTTACTCTACGAGTTGAGAATCGATCATTTCTCCTACATCAGAACAGTGAGGTACAACCAGGTTGTACGAAGAGACAGCTTTGTGGCAAGATGAGTTTTGATGCTCGAGAAAGCAATTTGGAGCTTTCTTCTAGGATGAAAATCCTATTTTGATGTAGGCATAATCTTTATTTGATTGATTGCTTAGATTTCCTCGGTCCTCTTGAGTGTGACAGTAGAAACATAACACAACATCATTTCTGAAAATTTTAGGAATTGTGTATCTTTAATGGGTCTATCAAGAAAAGTTAATAAAAGTTTTCAAAATAAGACAGCATTTATTATTGTCAATTTACAACTCAAAACACATAAAGCATGCACTTACTTTTCATCGTTGAAAATGTTTAAATCATGAGCTTGGCAAAAAAAAGTGAAAAGTAAAAAAAGTGATACGTAAAAAAAGTTGAAAAGTTAAAAAAAGATCAGAATGTGGCCCTTCAAATGCCCGAAAGAATATCTTCGTTATAAATAATGCTGTCTTCATTTTAGAAGAAAATGAATTAAATTCTGTGTCTTTTATGTATCTCATCGTTCTGCAATGACCTTATGCCGCAAGTCTTCTTGTTTCTAATTTGATCAAAGAACGATTAGAAGTAAAAATACTTACATTCCTAATGCGATTTTTAGGTATTCAATATCATGACTTTTTGCATATTAGAATTTATATTTTCATTCATCATTAAGATGATATTTTTATTGATCCATGGCGCATTTTACCATTTTTGTCTCTGATTGGTTTAAGAGGTGCATGTAAATCTATCCAGTGATATAAAAGTTATATAAAAATTGTCTGTGGATCAAAAGTTATAGACTTTGAAACTCGGGCTACTTTTTTTTGACACACATTGTAAGTAATGACCATTTTAAGCACCGTATTCTCTCTAATAAGCGCACGGGTGGTTTAAATGTTTTTTTAAGTTTAAGGGGTGGTTATTAGAGAGGGGCGTTTATTTGAGAGGGGCGCTTATAAAAAAATCTAGAACATGGATGTCAATATAGTTGGAAACAAAAAAGATGTGATAACAATTCAAGAAGAAATTAAAAAGTTGGAGGAAGGAAAAGCTATTCATATGAACATTGAAACTTCAGAAGTTGAGAGGGAAACATTTTTCTAACATTTTTTATACGGTATTCTCTCTAATAAGCGCCCGGTCAAGGCGATTACGTTATGCTATTATTAATACATTTAAAAAAATTGCACTGTTGACGCCCATTGCTTTAATAAAAACAAAATACATAAATCTTCGATTCGGATGTCAAAGTATTAAACAAAATATGAACATTGAAACTTCAGAAATTAAGAGTGGGAACATTTTTTTAACATTTTTCATAATTGTAAACATAATGTTAATATTTTAAAAAGACAATCTTTCGTTTCTATTACGTTTTTGTTTTCAAAATTCCTAATTACCGCCCGGACGCTTATTAATTTCCGTGTAAATATTAGCGAGGTTAAGCAAACCAAAATCTACTACGTAAAACGTTGCGCATCATGCCAGGCAACTTTCAGCAGCACAACCGATCAGTGTCTAAGTTCGGCTGCTGGTACGTCGTAGATTTCAGTTTGCTTTTAAACCTCACTATTATTCTTTCTAATAAGCGTCCGGGCGGTTATTAGAGAGGGGCGCTTATAAAAATATTTTCAGCTTGAGAGGGGCACTTATTAGAGAGGGGCGCTTATTGGGGATGGGCGCTAATTAGAGAGAATACAGTAGTTCATCATTAATTAGAATTGTAAAGATTGAAAAAAATATTCGTTTCTTTTATTTTCTAACAGTTTGCTAGAGTTGCTTTTTATGAATGTTTTTTTCCAAAGTTGATATGACAATCAAGGAATTTGCACACTGACATGGGTGTGGTTTAATAAACACGCTATCTGCTAATCCACAGTAAACCCATCTTCCTTCTCAAACATCTCTTGCTGATTAGCACTTATGGGTGGGTTAAAATGAGTGACAACAAAGCTAAAAGAAGTATTATCATTAAGTCAACATTTGAACAGAAATTATGTAAGGATAGAAATTTAAAAAAACATAATTCTGGAAACAAATATTCTGGATGAAGACAAAGAAAAACCTGCAACAACTTAATACATCTGCCGGTTTATTTTATGAAGTCTTATCGACTGTTTGTTGATTTTTTTAGTTTTCAATCCGTAGTAAACAGTTTTCGCATAGAATGATAGTGTACCTGCGGAGAACTTTATTATGTCTATGAATGACTTAGCGCGTAAATCTGACTTGATCATTTAAGGAGGTCTCAACGCCGAGCATAGTCATAACTGGCATTTTTTGTTTTACAAGCTTTGAATTACCATTGCCAAAAATTTGAATGATTTAAAAGAACTTATGATTTTAAGTACACAGTTATTGCAATCTTAAGCACAGCGATGATTGTGATCATAATATGCTGGTGAATTTGTTTTGAGTGTTTCATCATGCGATGCCAATTTTTTTTATCGTCAGTTCTTCGCTAGTACTTAATAATGAAAAAACAGATAACTTATTTTCTATAAAAATGAAGCCCAGAAAAAAACATCATTACTTAAAACCTTTTATTCTACGTTATTACCAATGTACCTAAAGGACTAAATACTAGAAATTTAAAGTTAGTCATTTATGAAAAATGTCATGTTCATATCAGTTCAGTTCAGAATCAGTTTTTGTCCTGGGTCAGATCCAGCGGTAAGTGAGGTAGGCTGGAGCCTCCCTCAACATGATTTAATAAAGTATGTAGGTTTTGTTCGTTTTATGTAAAACCAGTTTTTCCCTTACTTTTAGAAAACATTTATTTTCTCTGCTTCTAACTTTTATTTCAGTTTTTTGGTATCTGCACTCCCTCGGTTATCCGTCAAAAAATCAATTCTTCCACGTAATACTCCGTATAAGTGGTCATCGGGAAACTTTTGTTCAGTTTGCACGCGCGAAATCTCTAGCGGCTAAAAACTTGCTCCTTGTCTAAGTATAGGACGCGAGTTTTCTGTAAAACGCGAGTTATATATGTAGGCTTTGATTGAGTTTTTTGGAGTTTTGCCTACCTTCTTACAGCACGGTAGATACTTTTGTACGAATTTGTTGTGATATTTAGTGACTTTGCTATGAAAAATATCCCTTTTGCTAAAGATGGTAGACCATGGACCGAGTGAAAGTGAAAGTGGAGATAATCACAAGCTGAATTATTCAACAATCAAAACAAATATGGCTTTAAAGTGGGTAATATATTGAAGAGAAGCTGATTATTTTGTTTCAAATTACGTAAGGCCTAAATATTGACAGAAACTCTGATTAGACGAAAATGAAAAGTGTAATTGAAAGACTCAATGTTCATCAATCTGTTCTGTTATCTATCTGTAGAGCGATTGTAAGGGTTCTTTTTTCCCTAGATTGTTTGGAATTGTTTGTTACCAATTTTTCAACAATGAAGCCATTCCCCGGGTCCCAAGGAATGCTACAAGCTGATTGTTGCTCTAATTAATAAAACTGATATAATATTTTTACGAAACAACTGGTAGAGAGCAGTGATTGGCATGTCCATGGGGAGAAAGTTTGTCACGGATGTTGGAAAGACCGACCATCCTACGACGTAACGTGCAACTTGATATATGGGAGGTTGAATGGAAAAACCCCAAGGAATCGTTATGGAGAACACTGTAACAGTACTCCAAGATAATATCTTTTTCCAACCATCTTTGAGGCATTGAGAATACCAGGAAAAATAACTGTCACAACTTGCTTGTGTGAGCGGAGTATTTCTGGTTCAGAAGACTGAAGATATGGATGAGAAATAGGACGAAGGAGTGATTAAACAGGCATTAGTAGATAACTGTCTTGAGAAAAATATGCGAAGAATGTCATCGTCAAACATATTCTTTTGGAAGCAATTTTTTTCTTTCCATTTAACCCTACTGGCTCTGGGCTTCTTTCGTCTTATTAAGCTCCGGGGGGGGGGGAGATACATGGTATCCCTCCCCTGCATAAATCTTGATAGGAACATACTTTTGACATTAAACTTGGTCCACTTATACTTTGCCATGTTTTCTGTGATCCACATGAGAAAAAAAAATTGAAAATGGTAGTCTTTCGTGTGACGTCATCAAATGTGTTGAATAAAAACATCAAATGGTAATAAAATTGACACAATGTTTATTAAAAGCTATTTATTTTTTTCAGCAGAAGCTATTCCAGAAAACTCTCATCATCAGTGCTAGTTTGAAATGAATAAGTTAAAAAATATAAACATTATGTGTCGATTTTATTACTAAATAAGAAAACGGCTTTTTCTACAAAAACATCAAAATTTGATAAAAACGTGCCAAAATATGTTTTTCTGAAAATCTTTCCCACCAAAAAGAACAAATCTTTTTGAACATGCTTTCTTGATCATTTGAATGACAAATGACAGTAGAATATGGAATTATTTATAAAAACACTTTTTCTATGTAATGTAATGTTTAATGTAATCAAGCAATGTGTAATGTAATAATGTAATGTAACATTCTTTCTTCATTATTCCAATGACAAATGACAGTAGAATATGGAATTATATATAAAAAACTTTTTTTTTTTTCTATATTCATGTAAAGCGGTGTTAAAGTCAGGTAATCGTAACTTCAGTCAAAACTCAAGTTATAATGACTTTCATCCATAACTTTTGGTAGAGCTAGTATTTTTGAATGAAACTTTTCACAAACGCTGCTATCTATAATATTTAGAACATACTTTACAGAAAAAAATTTGACGTCATCAAAATTTGGGCATAAGTTCATTGTTTTGTTATGCCCAAATATGGTATTTCGTCAAATTTTGTCAACATTTTCTTATGGAGTTCTCTTGAAAGTCATGAAAAAATATTCTATGCAAAATTTTAAGACCATTGGACTTCTGCAAGACCCAATGGGGTCATGAACAAAAACTAAAATGTAAACAACAAAACTGAAAGAAATCCTTTTTTGTATGTATAAATATTTCAAATAGATTGTATTTCATAAACATATTTTACCTTAGAAGTTGACCTAAATAGCGAAAGGTTGGTATATTTAAAGTTAATAATTGAATTTCTCTGTGAATTTTAAATCGGGCTTTTGATCGGTAAAGTGGTACCAAAATTGGGAAATCGGGAAACTTTTTCTCGAAAATTTTGCTTGAATGTAGACAATTTTTGTATCCGACCCTGTTTGTATATTTAAGATTTTATGTACTTCCCACTTTCGCCATTCTCTTTTCACTATGACACATATCTCATATCTACAATATATAATGAAGACAGTGTGTCTGTCATCATACAGAAAGAAAAGGATTTATATATAAAAACGAAAAAGTATGTTATTTAAAGGAGGTTTTTTTACATTTTTTATAGCGATTAATAATTTCGTGAACAGGGTAACGGAGATGGGTAAGTGAATGAGGTAGATGAAAAAGTAGATATGCGGGAGATTTACAAATTCGAATAAATAAATATAAGATGGTAAAGTTTGAACCAATCACATGTGCATCACAAAGAACTATATTTTGATACATGACACATACAGTAACAGTCACATTAACGCACATCAAACAGAAAAATACGGAAAATACAGAAAATTGAACATGAATAGTTTGAACTCGTAATGTCAGGGCTCATCGACGACCATAGCTACTGTTTCGGGGAATTATCAAACGATACAGTTTTTGCTATGGTTCCCCAGCAGAACTGGGCAAGTTCCACCACCTTCAGTATAATAATATAGAATGTGTATTATTTACTTATAGAATGTATATAAAAGATTTTTTATTGACCAGCAGTATTTTAGGAAAAAACGTAAGTAAAAATTAACATGGAAGACTCAGTTCAGAAATAATTTCTTTCTCAGACTTGTTGAACTTTATAAATATATCAGGAAATCTAACCATAACTTACCTGACTTGTTTAAGAAGAAGTGAAATCAAATCCGTAATTAACAGCGTGCCACGTGCTATTCTAAGGAGAATATAACACCGTAAAAGAGTACAGGGATGATACTAGAAAAGGTTTGGCATGCTTAAAGTGAAAAATGAAAGCGCATCTCTTTTATCAAAGAGTTTATATACAAATATGCCATCTTGGTGATATCAAGATCTAAAAAGTTGGCGTGAGCGCCTCGATGCTCGAATTTTAGTTTTAGCTCAGGAGGATATATTTCTTTATAAAGGCCACCGCAAACCACCCAACATTGTTAGCCCGGTTTGCGGCCAGCTTAAAATTGAAGGATTTCTCCTCTTTAGAACCAAGAAATATAAGTGATTTTACGTACTTCGATTCGAGGTGATAGAGAAAGAGATTTGCCCAGAAAGGGGCAGGGTCAATTACCATAGGTCGGCCAATATCTTGTTTCAGTATAATGTTGCCAACAGTGAATTAGAAGTTTTTTTATATATATTGTAATGAAAAAAGTAACTGATCGAGTGGGGATTGAACCCACCACATCTCGCTTGTCAGGCAATTTCTTTATTGACTGAGCTATTGATCTGATATCATTACACTTATTCGTAGTAGAGGAAGGGAGCGTTCGCTCAATTTCATACCTGAATCCTACGAGCCAATGGGATGTCATCGAATTAATGCAGAGACGAAGCCCATTTAGCTGAAACTTTGTCAGCGTGCACAATCTATAAATGTCTATAAACTGTATCTATAATCTTGTTTAATTCAGATTATTAATTTAGATTATTGATCTAGCTTATTAATTAATTAGTCAATCTCACAAATATTCTCTACAATGTCCAGTTAAACTATTTGGAGTTGCTCAACCTTCAAATAATACATTCATAAAATTAACGTGCTACAAAGTCTTCAAATTTTGTCATCATTTGTGTCATGAAACATTGTTTGGGTTTCTCAGATTATGTTTATTTTACAGACCGGTTTGTAAAATATAAATTCGCAACACTCAAGATATCAAAAGCAAAAAACGACTTGAAAATTTTGGTCCTACCATCTAAAGCTAATGTACAAAGTTTCAATGTCTTGTAGGTATTTTGCAGAACCGGTCTGTCACCATTTCTGGTTATTTAATTCTCCATTTCTCATTACTGAATGGTTTGTAAAATATAAAAGGTTGCAAGCCGAGACGCTAGGCTCCTAGCTAGGAATGTTTTTGTAAATCCGAAAAGCTCAACGACGATACGAACCAATGCTAATCATTTTGCAAAACTTAGATTTTCTTCATGATCAGTTGTCGAAAAAATTGTTAGTCTTCCTGACACCCATCGACAAAGAGAAAGGAACAAAACAATAACAACAACACAAATTGCAAACGAATCTGCAGAGGACGTAAGAGAAAAATGGAAACAATAGAGATTTGTGCCGGTTTTTCGCATCCAACTCATTTTTGCCATCAAACAAGTCTCCCAATGTGAGACTCGCCACTCCAATGCTACCTAACATTCTAAGTGGGTCGCTATACCACTATCAGTTAACATGTATTACACACACCATAGAAAGATGATACAGAGAAATTATAAAAGTTGGACTCTAAACAGAAAGGAGAATTATTTTGAACATTCGAAAACGTGTCTCAGAGTGATACAGAAAGTTAGAGAAATTTTGTCAAATCATGTTTTACAATGTCCACAATCTTGTTGGAGGATTCAAACGCAGTCAACGGCAGTCAAAAACTTTCGCAAAAATTTTCAAAATCTTGTTTAGAGAGGCTCCTTGTTTCAACATTCTCTAAAAAAGATCTCGAGTTATAGGAAGAAAATCATCATAACGAAGAGTAGCACGAGCAATACCTAGGATTTCAGAAGAAATGGAACCATAGAAAACATGCTCTGTTAGATTTCCAGAGAGATCCAGAATCCTTACGATGAAGAAAGAAAAGTTGTCCCGTTTGTCGTTTAGCTTATAGACAAAGATCCCGTCAACGATGGTAAAATCCAACTCAAGGAACTTGGCATGATTACCTTTATGTTCAAATTTGAGTTGGAGTTCGTTCGGGTATATGTCATGGTAATTATTTTCAAACTCATCATGATAGTTGACGCAGCAAGCACCATCAATAAAAATGAAGGAATGCTTAAACTCAAAATCACGGTACCTTGAGAGATTGGTAATAAATGAACATTCGAAATGACAGAGGTAAAGATTTGCCTAAAACGGAGGTTAGCTTGTTCCGGTTCCTCGTCTTGTTTTCCATTAATTCAAAGAATTCGTGAAAATTCTCGCAGTTTAGCTTTTGTAACGATTTGAATACTTCCAGACACAGCCTTTGCTTCAGAGTATTTTCAATATTGACAATTTTTTCTCGCCCTAATGATATGATTCTGCTAGCTTTGTTTTCCAAGCAGGTAAGCTTCTCAGTGTTGGTTTTGCAAGTAAGTATAGAACAGTACGATAATAAAGGAACGATCAGGGATGTGTATATGGATAACGCAGCTTTAGTGGTGAGCTGTTTTCTCATTCTAAAGAGTAGATAAAGCAACAGACGTGCCGGATGATCACCATATCATCAGCATAAATAGTTATTTTAAAGTTATTGAGGGTATCGGCTATGGGAAGATAGTTTTTAAAACATTGGGAAGACAATGCCTTTATTGACGAAATTTATGACACAGACATTCTTAGGGTGTGTTTTACGAGGCTGCGGGACTTGTGATATTTTGAAAACTACATGTCCTGATTCAAGTTTCAGACATGTTGAGAAATGTATCAGACCAACTTATCTTCTCAAACAAAAAAGGATTAAATTGGAAATATTTGCATCATCTTTTCTATAAAATGTGAGATGAGAGAGATAAACATCACATGAACAAAGGCTTATGACACATTTCTTCGTAATTGATTGAAGAAAACTTACTCTGAAAATGTTTAAAATAATACCCATAATATTTTTCTGCACATAACACATAGTACATAGAATATAAAGAAACCCCGGTTTTAAGAAGCCAAATTGATATTTCTTAAATGAGTAGTCGCGTTATTCAAGTCACTGAAGAAGCTTTCATTGGACGGAAACGTTCCAAAGTCTACTTAGTCTGTTAAGTTTAATCTCCTGTTTAAGGAAGATTAAAAAAAGTTGAGGCAAACGAGTAGATTCTTCAGGAGTAGGGTTGCAATACGAAATTACCATAACAGAAAAACCATTTCAGGTATGTCGATTTTTTACTTATTTTTCAATATCTTACTTTATAAATTTATAATTTTAGGTAGATAAAATTGTGCAAAAAATGTTTGACTTGATTGACGATCTCTCAAATGAACATTGGGAAGATAAAGGATCACCACCTGATGACTTGCAGTCTATTCGTAAGTACTATTGATTTTCTAATCCACATTTTGAATCTGAACGAGGAAGAAATATGTACTTTATACACATATTGTTGTTTTCTTCTTATGACTCTGTTCGCTAAGTCCTATATTCTCGTTAATTCTAAAGTATCTCGGAAAAAGATGATCATTCTTGAAAAAATGCTTAGGTCGACCCTTTTCCTTAGCCCTATTCAGCCTAGGCTTTTTAGGGGCTCCTCCGGCCCAGGCCCACATTGTGCCCCCCCCCCCCCCCTCAGTAACTTTTTTAATGTTTCTCATTTTCAAATGAAACTTAGCACACTGATGCAGTATGGTTTAAGGAACATTTGTGCGAGGTTTTAAAAAAATTGAGTCACGTGATTATGAGCTACGGAATAATGACGTTATAATAGCGAAACATCACTAAAATCACCTTCTGGGAAGTTTTGTGCTATTTTGAGGACAATATTCATATTCAGCATGTCTAATTAACATATCTGTGCTCTGCGTTGAATTTTCTATTGTTTGATATACAAAATGGTAATATTAAATAATTTTCAAAAAAGGTTTTCTGACATTTTTGAC